>DWHO01000371.1:0-21091 GCA_018247575.1 Eurytides lysithous rurik | reverse complement strand
AACACTTCCACTTTACGCCGATTTTCTGTGAGGTCGTGGTAATTACCCGGTTCGAGCCGGCCCATTCAGCAGCGGGAGCAGCTGCGTGGCTCTACCACATTCCATGTACCTAAATTTAGATCTAGGAAGTGTTGAAAGAAAATTATACTGCTAAATTATTTTACCATTTTATAATACGAATATACAAAACATTAACATTAATTAAGAAAAAAATATTTAATTTAACGTTGAAATTTTATAAGGTATCTTTTGAAACCTTTGGCAGAAATAGTGTTAATCGTCGATATTTGATTAACACTATTTCTGAATATAGATAGCCTAGGCTTAGGGCTTCAGACGAAAAACTCGTGTTGTTTCAAAACCCACTCACTGGATCAGTCTCCGCAACTAACGCTTTAACTACAGGTTTCATATTTATGTATAGTTAGCAAACTGTAATTAAAATAATGTTATTTCTTTAAATTAAGAATTGCAGTAATATATAACTTAAAGTCATCTTATTTTAACTTCACAAGAGACAGTATTTTTCATAAAAGTTAAATTGACTAGATTTATTATTTTCCCCATTATTATTCGTTCTGTTTAATCGACCATATATTATCAACGAATCACATAGATACAATCAATAAAAACATTGAAAACTATAGTTTTTCCAATGTTGAACATAGAAGAGATTATCCATGGGAACTTAATAAATTAAATTTTCATAGTTTTAATGCTATTATCGAAAGTACTCGCGAGTAGTTAAGACTTACCTTCATCTTTCTAACAGGCAGTTGTCTACCCTGTTTCAGGAGCATATTCTGCTGCCTCAACTCTCTATTCTCTTGCTCCAGACGCTGCAACTCACGCTGGTATCTCGCTTGGAGGGCCAAAACTTCTTCTTGGAGAGCGTGTACTCTCTTCTCTGTGTGACCATCAACTTGATTTATCCTCAACACTTAATTTTGTGCAATTACGTGCGAGTGTGTGTTTCCCTCCCGACCGACTTCGGCCATGAATATATTAAAGTGCACAAGCGTTTGCGCAGACAGAGGTGCACTCACTCTTCCATTATTCTCGTAGTACGATGGAACAGATAAGCGACACGACCAGCAAAAGATCAGATGCGGAGGCGATAACAATAAATCGATCTCTTACATTTAAATCTAATCGTCATCTCTAAATCTTAATACACGAAAAGAGCTAAGTCTTAATTTTTTCACCTCAACATGTTCGCAGAAAAAAAGTTAAATTAGACTTCCAGGCAGTAACAGTAGAAAAGTTTATGTTTATGCAATCTATAAAGTACTACGGTCTAAACAACTACGACATTTGTATAACTTAATTCAATAATTGTCGTGACCGTTTTGATTTAAAAATGAATATTGTGAAAAATTATCAAATTACAATCAAAAGTAAACGGGTCTCGCCTGTGAGCACGAAAGCTGTAAAGTATCCAATAAGACAAGAATTTAAAACCGATTTAAAATACAGTAGCACCCGAAAATCCTTTTTTATTTAATAATGTAAAACATGCCAGTAATACAAAGAAAAAACTAACTCTCATTATTCAGTAAAAAGGTGAATTACACATTAGACCAGTTTAGTTACGTCTTGGAAAGAGACAGTGTAGTATTTAAACATATTATAATCTATATACCTGCTTAACTAGTACCCATATAATCATTTTAATCAGTTAAAGTTAGTATTGTATCTACATTCGGTATTTCAATATCTCTTGACAACAGATGGCTTGTCAAAGGAAATGACAAAGCGAGCAATTCGAGCGTTTGATTTTTAGCGACATGCCTAACTAAGAAATTGAACATATATAGCCAATAGCCAGCATTATTGTCCTTCTCATCAGAAAACAGAAGTGCTTACACATTATTGAAGAACCAATAATACAGTGGTACCACCAGACATACCCCGAGTGTGCTGTAGAATGAACTCACCGTACGCGGCAGTATCTTCAGCGGCTGATCTCCCATTAGTCGGAGTCGGGGCCGGTCTACTCTGCAGGTTGTTCGCAATCTTCGGTGCGGGTTCTGCGGAAGATGGACATTTTCGCGGCATAAAGCAACAGGCAACAAATACAGGCGCAGTCTTGATGACAGCATTGGTTTTAACTAGAGATTCAAATATTAAACTCAGCGTTTAAGACGAGTCTGTGGATGTGACCTAGAAGTTTAAACAGCTGATTTGCAAGTTAATTTCATTATCAAATATTATAGCATTTTCCTATTAGCCCCTATGATAGAGTCTTATAGACAATTATAATTTCTGCCGTACTTCTTTGGACAACTAAACATTACACTAATGTCCGAAGTTAAAGTATTAAAATTCCTTTTCTTTTGATCCGTTGAATGAAGTGAATCCCCAAGATTCAAAAACGCTCACGTGTGTTATTAATGACTATTCTGTGCATAGTCTTGTGACCAAGTGCCCGGATCCCAAGAGTCCGTAGCCGACAGCCCCAACTAATTTTAATTATAGTACATTAAAATTTTGACACAACACGCTTGTCCTCATGCGTGACCCCGCAGTACATGGGATCTATCCAATTCGTGGAAACTAGCATTTCCACGGATTCAGCGATTCGATGAAGTTTTATAGAGCCGCATAAGCTAAAAGCATGAACGTCAGTCCTCATAAGTAAGTGACCAAATGACATCTCATTTACCACTTTATTTCTTTAATAATAATGTCCACTCGACCGATTCTAGCCACGAAGGCTGATGTACAAGAGATCAGCCAAGTGGGCAGGATATACTATAGTGCACAAGCGTTTGTGCAGACACAGGTGCACTCTTCCTTTTACTCTTATAGCCCGATGGGACGGATAACCGACACGACCGGAGAGAGATAAGGCGCAGAGTCGGTGACATAAAACCAAACGTGATTCGATATCATAAGATTCGGAATACACCCGAGTGTTAGAATTCGATTAACCCATTGAACTGAAATGACGAGTCTAGCTTGTCATGAATTTCTTTGTCACTAATTACGTTTTTATATCAATAAATATTATTTTTAATGATAACAAATGTTATGAGCAACAAATCCGTAAGTCTTTTATATCAATCGCTCCTCTTAAAAGTGAGAACATTTAATTGTCTCCCTGAACAGTGCTGACTGAAAGTAAATTGTAGTTAAAGGCATTAAGGTTATGTGTTTATAAACAAAAGGTCAAAGTGAACATAATCGTTCTGCGGTGTCACAACACACAGTGAAATTTAAGTTCACTGTCTATACATACTCAACTTAAGCAAGATGATCCAGTCATAAGACACTACAACCAACAAGTGTCTTGGCAGCTATAAATCGACTCAAAACAATCAATTGTCAATACCATAATTCTAAACGAATCTAATGCAAACGAAAATGATTGGAGACAAAAATGACTAATATAAATAAAAACTACTTCTTGTATTTAAAGTGAAAATATCAATGATTTTTGTAGTATTTAAGAATTAATGTACATAATATAGTACAAAAATATACTTTTCCAAGTTTTAAGTAGTAGAGTCAGAAAAGTGTTTTATTAAGGTTGTTCTACAGTTCACTAGGAACATTAAACATTTTAGTAATAACAAAATTAATCTCGGTCGTTTAATTTTACCATATACATTTTTGAAAAATGGCTTTATGGCCAAAAGGCTATATGTATGTATTAATCTAAAACTATATTCGTATATTAAAATTAGACACAAGCACCCCCTTTTAATTTAATATAGGGTATTTACAGTTTAAATTATAAAATTACCCTCTTCCCCATAGACAAATTAAAGCATGCAAACAGTGTAACATTTAATGCAATGGACATTAATAAATAAACAGCATGAAAACCGTGGGTTGTTCATGCAATAAATTGATAACATTTATTATACAACAATATTTTACAAATAGCAGTCATTGCCTCTAAATGACACACTCAAAGGAAGAAAACATAAAATTCAATTAAGTTGAAATTGCAACAAAGTCATAAAAAATATACAAAAAAGAAGGAAGGTTAGGGAAATATTCTACTTTTATCCCTTCAAGGACACTGAAGCTTATGATGAAGCTTACAATGAATGAAGATGAAAATTTATTTTGAACCAGACCACAAAAAGAGAAGATATGTCCACTCTTTTAATGTGAGTTGTACATTGATTGTTAGTAAGTCCTATTTTAAGTTTAAAATCCTTTACATTTTTCACCATTACTTTATATTAGATCAAGAATCAAAGCATCCAAGTCCAGATGATAATCGTAAGAATGGTGGTTAACGTTTCATCAGATAAGCAATAGAATCGTAGAGGATTGTTATATCTAGTAAACCAGATTGTACTATGTCAAGAATAAAAAACATCCATAGGAAAATTTAATTAAATATGGACCAGAATTTAATGTTAAAATTCCAGATTTTGTATCTTTGGAGACATGTCATATCTGTATTGTTTAATAAAAAAAAACCTCTATGTATCTACTCCACTGAAACATTTTGCATAGAAACAGATCAATCAATATTTCAATTCAGTTACTATGTCACGTCTGAACCGCGCACTACCAGGATGTTCCACCACCATTGTTTAATAAAGACTCGATTCGATTTGAGCTATCTCGTGCTCTCTCACTCACCCATGTTGTTAGCGGCAGCCGCTGCTACTGCGTCCTCGTACCTCAGCGCCAGCCATTCGCGTAGCTCGGCCGCACGCTGCAGCCCCGCATCGCGGATCCGCGGATCTGCGTTCAGCGTCAGCTTCAGCGGGCGACCTAACGCGCACACAGCCTTACACCGTGCATACAAACGCAACTAGCGACCTAACGACCATTGCATGCCTTTCACCGAGGACGGTTCATCCTGTTTTCTCGTGATTTGACGATTTACGACGCTTCAATCGCGTTAAAATCATTCGAATGTAACTAGTACTACACGTAAAATTTGCTTTTACTCGAGTGTTTTTACATTGAAGCAAATAAACTGAAAATTATCTCAATATGACTTTCTTTTGTGCTCTTAAATATATTTTATCTACTATTATTTAATTTTGATATACAATTGAGAAATAAAGAAAAAGCAATCAGAAGAAACTGCTAAAATTTATTAATTCTAAAACATTTGACCTACTAATAAACTTAATTAGACTAAACATAAAAAAATCCCTTATCAAATAATATTTCTTCTGTGGAGTAGGCAGGCAAACAAGCAAAGGGGGAGGGAAGAGGGTAGGCCACCGGCAACCATGTGTCGTGGTACTTATCCAGCTTGAGTTGGTCCATTCAGCAGCAGCCAGAGCTACTGCATGGTTCTACCCCCATACCACTATAAAACCACTATCTTTATACCACTATAAAAAAGGAATAATCTTATCTTATGATATGCGAGGAGAATAAAACACACGCTAGACAAAAAAAAATATACACAATTTATAATTTATGTACCATGAGTGTACTCCTACTCTTAAACACAACTAAAAGCACAAAAAATTCTATACTTCACTTTTGAATAGTTGTGATGTTTTATTCACACAATTTCTTTTGAGTGTATTATCTAAATTTAAATAACTCCTTTTTTATTTTACCTAAATAAATATGTTGAAGTATCATTTCCTAAAAGTATTTATTCATTCTTCTTTTTTTAAAGTTATAAAACTTAGAAGAAAGTAAAAAAAGCTAGAATACAAATAAAATGAACTAAGAAGAGACTAATGGTTATACAACAACAAATAAATTACTTTCAAAATTCTACTGTGGATAAGGAAGAAATAGACAAAAATTTTCTAGTGCCACACACCCAATTGTGTTAGAAATTAAACTATGTCATACTTACCAATTTGTAGCTGATCTCCTATACGGTCTTTGGCATTGATTAATGTAGTGGTAAAACGGTCCCATTGATCATTGTCTGGAAGAAGATCATTCAACCAGCCCATATCTGGAAGTCCATCTTTCCATTCTGCATATTTCTATGGTAATAGAAACAAGTATAATAAGATTAGTTTAATTTCTTTATCATGTTTAAAACTCACCACTATTTATTACACATTTTAAATATTTCTTAACCTATTTTAAAAAATATTAATAGGAGAAGAAAGCATGTTTTTGGGATTTTAAAAATAAATCAAAAATTGTACATTTTATGGGTATTAATTTTTGTTTGGTACATTATACACTGAAAGCTTTCCTAATTTATATAACAATGTAATTTGTTATATACATTATAATGCAATAAAATGCTTTTCCATTAATAATTAAAAAAAATAGTTATATTGGAATTAATAAAGTCCAATTCTTTATACAAAATTGGCCTAGTTAACAATCACTTTTCAACATCTATATGTCTTTCTTTTTCTACTACTTGTTTGGAAAAAATGCCTCTGTCCTGAGAAGAACAGGCAAAAGAAATTCAGAAATATACCTTATTTAACGTCATTCCTCCACCAACAGCACCACCCAAAACTAAATATCGTATCTTCAATACACCTCTGAGGGCACGTACTACAAGCATTCCATACTTCCTTCTTGGAATATGTATTGGATCCAACGGTTTATAAAGTAGCATGCTCTTTCCAGTCCATATTGAAAAAGCTACAGCACGCTTGTCAACGCAGGACCAAGCTGTTGATTTTTTTAATGACGATCTAAAAAGAAGGTAAATAATTAACATTTTACATCCTACTAAAATATTACAATTTCATATGAATAATAACTGAATAAATATAAAAATATACATATCATTGAAAGTAATTCACTTTAAAAATAAAGATAGATTAATATACTTTAAATTACTTTTTTTTATTTATAGGAGAATTTGGTTTTATATATCAATGTCACAAGTATAAACTTTATTTTGACAAAAAAAAAAATGTTTTGATTTACCTGATACGATTATGCAAAATCCTCGACATTGCGAATGTTATACTTTTCGTAACTTTAAGTCTACTATAATCTTTAGTACTTAAAACATAGTAACCAATACGGTTTTAGGGTGTAAAATATTTTCTACTTCATAACCTCCACCGGCATAGAAGGACACAATATTGCATTAATAGTATTAGATACGGTAGAAGGCTTTATAGTACGAAATTTATTTAATAAAATAATGTTACACAATCAACTAAAAATCATTTAAGTCACTTCATATTTTGAAAATTTGACATGTTCAGACTGCTCAATCAAAAGCCATTTTCAACTTGGTTGGTGTTACGTTCCATTTTTAGTAAAAAATACTAAATATACAGTAAGAAAAAAATTGAGGATATATTTTAACCTACGAACGTTTTGATTAAACGTTTTAGTTGAGTTTTTTATTTATTGTATTTAAGGAGCATTTTTTTAATATTTTATGTCATAAGGTATGGTAACATTTTTGAAAAATACTGTATATGGAAGATATTTTTCTGAAACTGCAATACAGAGTATTTGAAACGTCAAAAATGGTCTGAGATTTTGTGTTTGACAAAATTCACGTAAAAAAATACGGACGTAAATTAAAAAGGTTTAAATGGTGCTTTAAGTAGAGTGCAATAATAGACATATCTGTTTAGTGTAGTTTTTATTTAACAGTTATTGTGAAAGTGATCGTTCATTTCTAATGCTACGACATTGAAATTTACAGTGTAAGTATGAGTAGAAATATATCCGAGGTGGCTCAAATCAAGGCTGGGCACTGCTTATTTCATGTTAATTAACCCAACGATGGAGTGTTCAGCCAGGAAACGGTGATATCACGGTCGGTTCTTTGAACTCCGTCTGCAATGATGTAATTTTTCAAGTGCATCTGGATAGGGCTTCCTTTTATTGGTGGATGCTATTTTTAGTTTGAGTAGTACGGGCTCGAAGTTGCAGGTGTTGTTTGTTTATTTCCATACCATGCTGCCTATATTATTGTTAATTTAAGCTCACTTTTTGATCATACACATATCTTTAGATTAAAATTAAATATTATTCTTGAAAAAAATGATACTTTTGTATTTTCTTATATTTATTCAGCTTTTGCAAAGTGCATAATGGTATGAAGGTCACTTAATAAAGTTGAAATTAGTATTAATTTTTTTTAGGGGTGTAAAAAATTATTTTAAATATATTTGGTGTTTAAATTTATAATAAAAGAATTGGTGATCACTTTATTATGGTTAATTGTATTACAGTAGTTATCTAGCTTTCTATAGAATTATATTACAGAGGATGGTGATTAAAATGCTTTATAATTTTTGCCACTTTTAAAAATAGCAAGAAAAATTGGATTCATTTTTAAATTATTATTTTGAAATGACTCTAAGGTAAATATGAATAGAGAAATTGTTAATATTAATGAAGATAAATCAATAGATTAATATATTAATAAACATAAAAAAATATTATAGATTGACTATTTTAAGAGATACTAATATTTAGGATCTTAACTTATTCTTAAAGTACATTGGCTTTTATCAGTAGCATTGATCCACCGTTAGACAAGCTAGCTAATCAATAATTTGGGGTTTAAAGTGATAATTGTATGTTTCTGAATGCTGTTAGGCATAAATATCTCTAGTTAAAAACATGAATATATTGTTTATCTTTGATTGATCATGTTTAACTATAACACCTTGCATTTATTCATTCATGCTTTTAGGGTTTTGTAAAGCATGAAGTTGAAACGAACACAAGTGGTGCTTTCTTCGTTAAACAAAGAACCTTTACATAACCATATACATTGTTCACTTTATAAGCAATCCTATTAATATTAAGGAAGTCTATTTATGTAACACTATGGGCAAGTGAGCTTATCTGTTTACTGCACCATAACCATGCTGTCATCATATGGTTGAGAAGTTATATATATTAATTGATTCATTTGTTATTTTAAAATTTGGCCTTAAACAGCAATAGGGCCATGAATATCATCATGAAATGTAAGATTTTTGGGGAAAAAGGACAAATAAGTAATTAATATAATTGACTGAAATTATTGTTGTGAAAATGTAAACAAATAAAACTTATAAACTCTTCTCTTTTTCACTCTAATAGAAATTGAAACGGACAACTATCACTCATTTTGTGGTTATTACAATTACTATATTTAGACTAATTACTCTTTATTTCATTATTTTAATATGAGTCATAGATTTGAATAACTTATTAAGGTCACTAAGATCAAAAGAAGAGTAGATCTGGTGAGTCAGTTTCAGAAATGAGGTAGCCAGATGTTGTCTAGTATTTGTTGACATTGTGGTTATACTGTGGGCCTCTCAAGATATCAAGTGACTTCAGTGTTAATAAAATGGGAGTGCAATAATATATATTAATATAAGTTATGAATTTTTATGTATAGCTCTGTTTGCTTTAAATGTTCTGATCATAAAGTACAATTGGAAATTAATTATATGCTATTTTGAGAAGCTTGCATGATCAGTGAGTTTACTTGTTTACAAAAGTTATTATTTTGTTTTAACTTTAAAAGGATCGCCTGCTTTGTAGTTGAAATTGAACCAGAGAATTCTAAAACTAATATATTGAGGCAATAGTGATGTGGCTGATAGTACACTCATTTAGTTAATTTTAGTTAGTTTATTACACAGTATCTGGCAGTATTATAAACTGCATTAGTTTAAAACTGCTAGTCTCCATGCTATGCTGGTGATGCATGCTCAGTAATTCTGATGGAAACAACACAAACTGTAAGACAGTAGTGTTTACACATTACTACTCTGCTATAAAACAACTAATAAAGCAACCGTTTAAACACCCTCTGTCATCATTCAATATTGGTTATGCATTTATAAGCCTATTCCAATATTGTATATATTATTACACAACATTTACTTTTAGGGAAATATCACTAAAAAGAAATTTTATTACCAATAAGTACAATATATGAATTCTTCGACAAACGGTTGCAATTAACGTGCACTGTGACCACATTACCGGATTCAATTGGTGTTTTTTTGTTGATGGAGTCATTTCCTGTTCATTCTGTTTAAACGAATTTTACCTTGCCAAATATCTCATTATGTCCCATATTTTTCGCTGGAGCGATTAATTTAGTTATACCATGGTATCATCTATAGTCCTTGTACTGAGATTAAATTAGGTATCCTTTTCTATGTCTATTTAATAACTGACCTGGATGCAGTTTTTATATGTTTAGTTAATGTTAGGGTTCAAGTGGGGTACTACCGAGTGGGTAGTGTTTTTGCTTCCGCGTTTCGTCCAGCGAGTGAGGTGGACAGTGGCCCTCCTCCCCTTTCTACCTCACCTTACCCTCCCTCCCTCCCCTCCCTATCCTTCCTCCATTATATACCCATTCTACCACTCCCTCTCTCCCCCTCACTTCAACTCCCTCTTTCAAAAATTTTAATTCTGTGATGCGGCAATTGCCTATGGGTGGCGTAATCCACCATTAGGAGGATTACCATCAGGTGAGCCGCTTGCTCGTTTGTCAGCCTATTCCATAAAAAAATGTAAATAATGGATGAAGGAACGCCGAACGTAGTGAGAAAACTTAAATTAAAAAGTGAACTTATCACTCCACCATTTCAACTTCTGTATGACATCACAAAGTCCATGTTATTACGGGACACTTTTAGGGAATCTAATGATCGACCGATGGTATGGCAACCAAGTCGATTCAGGGATTTTTAGTTACGGTGCGATTAAGGAAGTCACATGTCTATTCACACGTAGTTAAAAATATTACACTCATTTTTGAGCAGTCGCGTACTTAAGCGTGAGTTGACCACCCGCGCGGAGTTTTACCGTGTCGGTTTCGTTTTAGAATCGAACATAGAACCCCCCGCTTCTTCGCCCCCGTTCCTCGTCATAAATAACGGTCAGAGTAAACTAACGGCATTTGAACTTGACCGGCTTAAATAACATATCAACATCAAAGTGGCCCTATTTACACACCCACGTGGATTCCACACGATTCATCATCGGAAGGAGTCTGGTGACGTCATCGCGCGTCCGACCATTCCGACCGATGCCCCGTACGCATAAGGCTCAATTTGCATCGTCTTCGTCATTGTGTACGGTGATTTTTTTCTAACGCGGATCACTGGGTGTATATTTGTATAAAGCCGATCGCCTTGTGTTTTGGTGATGTTATCATCCCTATTGAATGTGCTTCTAGACCAGGGGTGGGCAAATATTTTGACAGTCGGGCCACATTGCAGATGAAAATCTGATAATGTGTATAAGTATTGCTTACGATTTAAATTTTTTATGCACCAATCTATGTTAGACAAAAACTAATATTTGTGTTTTTAATAATAATATATGCAATGCATTACGGGCCAGACAAAATTCTACAAATGGCCTGGGTCATTATAAAACGCACAGACGTTCCGAACAATAAAGCAAGGGCCGGGCCGTAAAAAGGCCGTTTCACCAGTCCCAAGAAGGAGCAAAGACCCGAGCCCGTTATATGAAAAGTTAAAAATAAAACTCACAATAAACTCGCCAAACACACTCATCGTCGCCCTTATTCATAGGTGGCTAAGAGCGAAAATTAACCAGTGACGCAAAGCTTTGAAACTATTCACATCTACTATAGTTACATCTTATACTAGCTCCTGCCAGGGATTTTGTCATATCTACAATTAAAAAATCATCATTAGTTCGGATTACAGACGCCGAGACCCTTACCTAAGTTTAACATTACAACACTAACGCCATCTTTAATAACTACAGTAATGCAAATAAGCCAGCCATGGTACCAAAATCTATCTAAAATAATGAAGACTAGCGGTTAGTTAAACTAGTCATTGCCGAGGCCCCGTTTCAGTAATTGACAACGCACATGCAAAATTGATAATACTGTGGGTAAAGAGTGGTGGTGTCATCACATTTTTCAATTCCTACTATTTCACACTCTCCCTATATTGATTTATATGTCTTATTCAAATATTCAATCGTTAACTACTTTTTCATCCACTCGAGTTCAAATACATTCTTTTTAACCTTTCAGAATACGAGAATACAGTTTTTTCAAATATTCATTAATTAATTCAATTTAATTAATTAATTTTAGATTCATTTGGAAAAAAAAATATGTCGTTGACGTAAGTAGGAATTAGGTTTGACATTTTTTTTTAATATATATCTTGTTAATATTGTTTATTGAGACGAGAGAGCCATATGGTAAGCGAAATTATACGAAATTTTGAACTGTAATAGTTCAATGCACTGTAAGACTGCGCTACCCTTCAAGCCTTAACAGCAGTTGGTTTTTCCCCACAGTTATCCAGTAGAATAGCTGGCAGTGTCGGGTACTAAACTACGCCGACCCTGCAAATCCTTACAATCATGCGTAATATCAGTCGAAGCCGCGTGTTCGGTAACCAAACAGTACAATAATATATATATATAAACACAGCTTTACAGCAAAACTTTTATTTGCTACAATGAGTGAAATACATTTAACTGGACCAATCTCTAGGTTCACCGATTCTTTTAAAAGGGGCTTTAAGTAAACCGTGTCACGGTATTTTTAAGCTAAAACAGCCGTCAGCTTAGATATTTAAATAAATAAATTCGGAATCAGTATCAATCAACCGGATATATATCTTATACATTTTCTTTGCTGCCTGGCTTCGACTGGCTGGCAGAAAACGCCAAATAAAAAAAAGATTTATTATGTAATGTGTGTATGTATTTTACTATGTAATGAAATATAATTTTAATATGAAATAAATGATATAAAATAATTAATACCGTCAGATGCAGTTGTACGCAGTTACATCGATATCATCAGAAAATGCCAATATATGCCGACCAAAGGAGGTTTTGTTATACAGACTAATAATATTTATGACATGATAAATCAAGTATTTGACAATAATAGTATAGACGTAAACTGAACTAAAATGAACGTATTCGCTTATCTAATTCAATAGATATTTTTATTATTTACATATTTTTTTTTCTTATATTTCAGCAATCTCTTTAATATAAACTACAACTCTGCCTAATTCCATACTCCTTCGTATGCAAAATTTTCACATTACGTATTTATAATCTTATAATTAATACGTGAAGCAAAAACTTTAGATCCCTTTTTTGGAATAATGCAGACAGGTACGAGTTTGAGATTTAACATAGTTATAGTTTACGTAGAGAAGAAGTGCAACAGGCTAAATTTAATTTATAATATGTGTAATAAATACATTTAATTTCGAAAATAAAGCAGCACTCACACTTCCACACCGTTTTTGATACAGAGACACACACATAGGTAAACGTCAGACAAAGGTTTTTTTTATGCAGTATGACAGGCAAAGGAACAGCCGGGTCACCTGATGGTAATAATAACGAGTATGAGAGCGTGGTGAGGTGAAGTTCGAATTTCGAACACTCGCTCGGTCTCTAGTTTGAAGTAAATAGTTAATTGAATTTCTTCGTTTAAAATGTTCATTATTGCATGGCGCGTTCAGTGTTTTTTATGAGTTATCTATTGTTTTAAAGTAATTTAAGTAGTTATGTACATAAACTTAATTCATTCTGAATAGTACATTTACAAGAGCTGAAAACGGTAAATTTTCTTAGTAGCACTTCACAAAAATGTTCTAAGATAAAATTTTTTACGTAATATAAAGCACGAGCCCCAAGCTTATGTTGGCTGTCACAGTCCTGAAATTTTGAATTGTAAACGAACGTACGCAAAGCCCGTTTTTAACAAGTTACCATATGCAAAAAAGCTAATAATTTAAGTATATTCTATGCGCAAAGTACGCTCAGAAAATCATGTCATGTTGATATTAGTTAATTAAAATTTACTATTGTGTTAATCTAAATTTTTTTTACTGAAAATCTTTTTTAATTCAATTTATAAATGTACCGATTTAAGTAAAAAATGAATGAATGGGTTTACGATATAGTCGCTTCGTGTACATTTCTATTGATGTCTCTCTTGTCAAAATAATCGGTTCAATGAATGATTTTCTCATTACCGGCAGCTTGGAATCTCGGTTATCGTATCTGCCGTTACAGACAGAAAGAGAGCAAAACAACGCCGCACTCACCGTAACACACGCACGTGTTTCTTTTCCCTAAAGCTAGCTGTTAATACAAAGCACGCTTCGAGCCTCCAGCGTGTTCCGCTCTGGAGGATGCATGAATATTGCATGCGAATAATTAGAAAACAATGTCTCTTGTCGGTTTTTTCAACCAAGTCTTACGTAGCGGTATGAATGGACTTTTGTTTAGCTCTTGCTTTTAGCATACACGTTTACGTAAGTTACCGAAGTATGAAAAGCAACTCCGAGGGAGAACAGTCTGTCTAAGCCGATGAACGTAGGCGAAACAGAAAACCCATAGAAACGTCATCGATCTGATGACGTTTGTATGGGCTTTCTGTTTTGCCTTGTTACTGTTCTCGTTGTTTTAAAATTAAATTAATCAGTGGCGGTACTACCATACAAACCTAAAAGCCCGGCTTGTCCTACTAAGGAGCAAAATTAATAAATCTTAATTATCACATAATTCCCGCAACGCTCAAATTTAAAAATAGGACAAACCGGGCTTCTGGGCGTGTATGGTAGTACCGCTACTGAAATAAATCGCTCTTAGTTATATTATATACCATACGTTACACAAAGCTCATACTTATTCGTCGCGCGTGAAATAGGCATCAAATCACCTTTCACGTAAAAAAAAGATTATTAAAACACTGTCTACAGCTAGTGATAAATTATCCCCTGCACGAGTATTTACGCACAAGGGTCCCTTTTTAAACAATAGCGCCAAGTCGTAATCATCTTGCATAAATGGAAATAAATAAAGAAAAATTTACCCGTAACTGGGATTAAGAGCATTTTGGCGTGTTTCATATACGTCTAGATAAGATAGATATTCCCAAACTTTTTTCTCGTAGACCACTTTTAAATTGTCATCCGTGGACCCCAGAGGATCCACCTGGTCCACTTTAGGAATCACTGGTCTCAACCATGATCATTAACCGTATAAAGTATTCGAATTGCAATAAAAAGACACTAAACTCTTTTTATATATAGAAGGATAATTAAATGTGATCTACTCTAGATCAACATAGAACGAAAGCTGACGGCATTGCGACGTGCTCGATTTGAAGAGATTATATTCACGTACATATAGCGACATCAAGAGTGACCGCCGTCGCTCCCAACATAACGAATGAGATTTCTAGATAACATTATTTTTTTCGTTTACGGACGCCGCTCTGAGCTTAAAAAATTTATATAATAAGTGATCGCCTACGAAACTGTGAGAGTTTCAAACACAAAATTTTCGGCTGAATTCACATGTAGCGGGAACGTCTTTAAAATAAATGAAACGTACGAGTAAGTTATTCGTATTACCCACTGCAGGCTGAAGCTTTCTGCGGCCCCAGTGCGGATTTTCGGCCTTCATAGATATGCGGGTTTCTTTGCAAAATTTTCACTTTACCGTACAAAATCGGCACTTAAAATAGTTAACGACTCAAGATTTTAACTGTAGTTGCTCGAATATACCAAATTAAATAAAGCGGGCGGACACCGAGCTACCATGGCTGAAACATACATTATATGTGTATGAAATGCAATTCATTATTATTATTATCAAACTGTCATGTTCCCGTTTATCCTGCAGGATAAATACTTTTTGCCCGACGTCTCGGTCAGTGGCCAACTGGCGTCAACCGGTTATCGCTTCTAGCTCAATGTATGTTATTATAAAATCAGTATACGTTTCGTTTACAAGATGTACTTGTAAATATTTACTGGTCGATAGAAATATTTGACATAAAAAGGTCTCTTCGAACCATACGCAATTAGTTGACCAGATCTACCGATTACATTAATATAATTATTAATTAAAATAACACATTGGTTTATTACATGTGATATATTGTTTCAGATGAATTCTTAAGCTTATTTCTATCAGAAAAATGTTAGTTTTCAACTCTGTCTTTCGTAAAAATATTTTGGAACTTTAAACGAAGTTGTGGTTTAGTTTAACTTTAGTAATAAAAACTCAAGGCAACTAAATTCAATATACTAAAATACAATATCTTATCGCATAGTTTATGACACGTAAATACAATTGATTCTTGATACAACGGAAGGTTATTGGTTCGAATCCTCAAGTATCTCGATTACCAACGTATAAGATGATTCATGCACCAGATAAACATGAAAAATCAAATCTTGCTGCTTGTCACCTCCCTATTTTTAGCGGAAAGAATGGTACGACTGCGTTTGCGTTTACATTTCTGCACTAAATTATGTCTTACGCAAAAAATTATGTCTTTCGTAGTCGACATTTAAATTTGTCTCTGTCCCCTAAGTTGACTAATAATATCACCTTTATTAACACGTAGTGTCGAACCACATAAGACTTGACCCTCGAAATTCGATACAAACGTACGAGAACATGAAGCAGTGCCGATCAAAGAGAATTTTTAGCATTGAGCGATCTATCGAGTTGTCATCACAACAAACGTAAGGCAAACAGATGGTACATTGAATACGTTCAAAACAATAGGCTCAGCAAGGACAGCTCTACAGCTCGCCTATTTCTATATGCGCCGCCATTTGTTCTCCCTTCTTATTGTCCGACCGCGTGTACACATATTTAGAGTAGAAAAGTCGAAGCATGTATATTTATTCATCAGGCAAACCGAGCGACATCCCATTGGCAATACGTTGCTGTATACCTAGAAAAGAAAAAGGAATGTCCATTTCC
This sequence comes from Eurytides lysithous rurik, assembly GCA_018247575.1. Classification (NCBI taxonomy): domain Eukaryota; kingdom Metazoa; phylum Arthropoda; class Insecta; order Lepidoptera; family Papilionidae; genus Eurytides; species Eurytides lysithous. The sequence continues at coordinate 4,441 of DWHO01000371.1, read as the reverse complement.
TTAATGATAAAAGATACATACAGACAAAGAGGGGCCCATTGTTAATAAATCTTTTGAAATTATACTTTTATGACATGTGGTATACCTGGAAAAGCTGATTCTAAAAACACTTTTGTTTTGTAAACGGATTGAGTTATGAAAATTTATTAAGTAATTCAATCTGTATTCACTTATAAAAAAGTCAAAGGTAAAGTCACGGTTCATACATATGCGTTTCACTGGGCCAAGGCCTCCTCTATATAAAGAACTGGACTTTGTGGTTTTTCATATTTTCCTCGTTTTTCTTATTATTATTATTTAATTAATGTAATTCTAGGGTTTCATATATGAAACCCTAGAATTACACTTATGCCAAATATCAAAGGCCCTTGTCTCCTTTATCGCCTAAAATAAGAACAAACTCCGTTGGTTCGTGCTTTTATTATAATATTGGTAAGGATACAATATCATACTTTACATATGAACGAACTGGTTTTTTTTGCTTTGGATCATCATTGCATCGCTCTTGTAATTACTATTGAACCAGAGCTACTGTGGTATATTTAATTTAAAGCAAAACTTGTTTTGCACCTATATTTAAAGGCGTCGATTATTTTTTCCTTTTTTTTAAGAATTGAAGTCACATGCGAGTCGTGCGCCTGGTAAATGACACACTTGCGCATAGCAACAGTTCCACTCTTTATTGAACTACACGTTCAAAACGGATCGACCCTGCGGTACGGTCGTCACCATAAGATGATGTATTTCCATTTAGATAATATTTAATTCGCTCATGTACGCAGTTCAATCTTTCATATAAGATTTTGTTCATTGAATAAATGAATTTTATACTAGACTAGGTGACCCGACAGACGTTGTCCTGTCCTGTATTATTGTCGTTAAGTTTACGTAAATTTTCTAATATTCCTCTCAACTTTCTTAATTTTTTCTTTCATAAGAACCTTCTCCGGGCAATAATTAATACAAGAAATAAGAATTAGCGAAATTGTTCTATCTGTTCACACATGAAGCGATGATCAAGGGTGTTCAACTGTGCTGTTTCGTTATCGGGACTTTATGGCGTGCACTAAAATAGCAATTAAACGAACGCTAAATGTTCGCAACGTTTGTGAAATTATTTGAAAAATACTAATTTGTTTGGTAATGAATTGGTATAAACTAATTTTGTTTAAAAACTTCCTGGCGAATTCCTGATAAAAGACGATAAAGCAGGTGGTAAACGCAATAGCTCAGTAGAAGCCTAGGCTGGATAGCAACACGCTTGTGCAAACAGTTCCACACACAATTTGGCTCTGCAATACGCTCATTGCCAGCCATATAATAACAATAATATCATGGGACATTTCACACATTGCCATCTAAACCCAAACTAGGCAGATCCCGTACTATGGTGATCAGACGTCTGATATACATACCTATATATTTTTAAATATATACTTATATAGATAATTAACACCCAGACACAGAACAAATACCTATGCTCATGGGGGGTCCACTACACCAACGGGTCAGTCAAATGATCTCTCTATGCTTTATAATATCCCCGGTAACATTACCATGTTCTCAATAATGCTTGTATATGACTGCTTCGCAACAGAATTATTGATTGGATTGTGGATCGGCTGCTTGCAAAGACGCTACAAACGTAAATGGATCAATAAGTCGATTTAGCCTTTACGCCGTAAAAAATATTAGTGTTTCGCAATTCATCGATAAACTTTTTACTGACACAGAACATTATTTTTTTTTTTCAATCACACCACTAATATCACTAGGCGATCAATATGGAACAAATAAAACTACAATTTCAAAGTACTTTTATTTACGATTTTATTTAATATACTAGCATGGTGGTGATTAAAAGTAAAGGAGCATATTTTTTACATGTTTAATTGTAAATAATTAAAAAATATTAAAAAAAATTAAATCCACACATTTTTGTGCCCCCTAACATATCAACTGTGCAGTTTAACTAATTTGGCTTCCATTTCAGACTAATGTTGGCTTCAGTTTCATTTCAAAAGTATCGCCCTCTCAATAATAATATATCTATGCCAAAATCAATCACTTTGTAAGTTACACAACTATAACCAACACAACTATTATCTCCTTGGGCCTCAATAGCTCAAAAAAAAGCACATCGTTTCACATCTTTTTGGAATCTCCATAGTTTTTTTTCACTAACAAGGAAAGCATAACCTTCTCCTTTTAAAGTTTCATTCATGCTCAAATATTACGCTGTGTTATTACTAAACAAAATTGAGAATCAATATACATATATTACATGGACCAATATAATAATACTTGGGTGGCATCTGCGTCCTTGCAAGGTCAGTGCCACTTCTATGCGTAGGGGGTTGCGTCCGGGTCACGACGCACCCCAATCCGCATAATGACGCCAGAAGTCATTGTTTAATTACATTAATCTTTGCTTCCGAGACGGAGTGGTAGAAATCTACTAGGACTGTTGAAAGACAATGTTGCCTGAGATATCTTTCCCGGGGTCCTTCTTCATAGCGATCTTTTTCTATCTTTCCCGGGGTCCTTCTTCATAGCGATCTTTTTCTAACTTTCCCGGGGACCTTCTTCATAGCGATCTTTTTCTATCTTTGCAACGATCTTAAGTGTAGTAGTAGTAAGTAGTCGTGAATTGTGTACACGCACAGCGCCACCGTGCTATTATCCTGAACAGCTCATCCGCGGAATAAATTTAAAAGTACGTAAAAGATCAACTTGTAAATTGACCGTTGAATCACTTGCGTGGTAAATCGTGTTTTAACACCTACAAAAGCTGAATCTAAGCTGCTATCGAAAGGACGGTTAGTTATTTTGTTTTTAATTAAATATGCAACAGTTTTCTTGATTTTAAGTAGTTACCTGATGAATCTTCGAACCTAAATGTTCAATAACAATGAAATTTTCTTTTCTACGGAACCAACGTTGTGATTTATATTTTGTAATAAAAAAAACTTAAAAACGTATTTAAAACTGGCGGAGATATCGCGTAACTTACATAACAAAATTAGATGAATTAGGAATCACCGTCTTTTTCAAATCGTTTAAAAAAGTAAAAGTGTGAAACTGTGTCTCCAAAACAAGTTTATGTGCCGATTTCTATTTTATTCTTTATATTACGTTAACCTTCATATCGTTATAACAGAAAATATACGTTACGATTACGGTTGAGGACTTAAACTTTTACCTTTTTACGATATCCATTGCAATGGGAGGGAGTTCGAAGCAGGAAAGGAAAAAAAATATTCCTGGGATTCCTTTCGTGCTTGTGGCAAGTATTTGTATGACTTACAAGAAATTGTTTCTTATCTGGGCTTACTATTGGCCACGTGAGAATTATTTTTGTATATTTTTTTTGCGGTGGTAGAGCCACGCAGCCATTCCCGCTGCTGAATGGGCCGAACCGGATTAGTACCACGATCTCACAGAAAATCGGCGTAAAGTGGAAGTGTTTTTGCTTCCACGTTTCGTCCGGTGACTGAGGTGGCCGGTGGCCCATACCCCTTCATCCCCTCCTTTCCTGTCCTCTCCTCCTCCCCTCACGCCTACCATAATCCCCCCTTCTCACTTATCCACCCTCCCTCTTTCTAAAATTCCTCCCTTAAAGGCTGGCAACGCAATTGAAAGTTCTGTTGCAAATGTCCATCGGCGGCGATGATTGCTTACCGTCAGGTAAGCCGCTTGCTCATTTGTCAGCTTACTCCATAAAAAAAATTGCTATTGGGGCAGCGGGGCGTTCATCGTCAAATTATTAACTTTACAATATTATAGATTATTTCTAAGTGGTGAGTGTTCATCAACACCACGACAACACAACTGAAACAACATAATTGATTGGCATTAAATAAATTATTCGAAAACATCAGTTATCTGTACGAAATGACACATTTATCAACTAACAGAAAAATTAAATCCTCAGTGACGGTATTAGGTTACTTCAAGGCGGTTCATACAGCTCACGAACAGGAAAGAAACCGCATAAATTATTGCAATTTCAGCTCGTCCATTATTCGGGAACGTTTCCTTTCCAATAGTTTATCCTTTGAGAAACAGATTTCTAATACAGATATTATAATTATTGTTGAAAAGTTTACTTCATTTCTCTAAAAATATGCGATAACCTTGACCCTTCTTTGAGAGTTGTACATGTAGTAACAACCAGGGTTGTTGTAGATATCCAGCGGACTGTCATACTTAAAATTTAAGAAATATATAAATAATAGTTGTTTCCGTCTTTTCTTTTTTTTATGGAGTGGGTTGACAAATGAGCAAGCGGCTCACCTGATGGAAAATGATCACGGCCGCCATGCACATTTGCAATATTACAGAAAGTGCAAATGCGTTGCCAGCCTTTAAGCGGGGAATTTTAAGAGTGGGTGGGAGTGAGAGGATGGAAAAGGAAAGGGAGGGTGTGGTAGGGGGATGG
>DWHO01000370.1:0-21098 GCA_018247575.1 Eurytides lysithous rurik | reverse complement strand
CCCCCTTACTTGTTATATCATACGTAATGTGCATGATCATTCCAGTGTATTTAGTTTCCTATGACTACTGCATAAATATCCAGTGTCACTATTGGGATTGTATGAATAAAAAAAATTCAAAAAGACTTCTCTTTCATTTCGGCTGGCCCAATGGTGCTCTTCAGTTTTGTAGTCAGGGGCACTAACTTAATTGTTAATTAACTGAAGGTAGTAAGTACGACTCCACCCAGGACAAAATATTTGTGAGATGAGCAGAAATTTTTGTTGTATGTCTGAGCGTTCACTATCTGTATAAGTATGCATTTAAAACTTACTAGATATTATTCATACTTACTCATTTTAAATATACGGGCTTTGCCTAGTTTGGGATTAGACGGCTGTGTATGAGATGTCCCTCGCTATTTATTGTTATTATTTCTACATAATAATATTTTACCTATTTGTTCTGTTCACTTGAACAAAAATAAAAGTTACGCATTACGTATATTGTTTAAAATATATATAATTAAATAGTTTGTTACATGACTTCTGTACTGTGTGCCGATTTAAATAACAGATAAGATTATATGATATTGCAATATTTTATCCGTCAGAACAATATTTAGAATATGGTACCAGGTCGTATAACTAATGATGATTGATATGTTGTTTATAACAACACAGATGCTTAGAGTGATCTTAAGTGCATGAGTCATGTATGTCATGTAAAACATGAAAAAGTATACGTGTGTCAAAGGGCGGCAATTGACACATACCGTAATGTGGTGCTTTTTTAATGAACTTAATAAATTCTCCCATAAAAAATGATCGTACCTAACGTTCTTTTTCATCCGACCGTTTTATTTCATGCTTTTTGAAAATATTCAACGGAGTTTGCCACATAAGTTTTTTTTGTGTAATGTCTAACACCGAGCCGCATATGATAAAGGACGATATTGACGACAGTCCATGTAAGATAAACGGACAAAGGTATATTAATACCACTAAGCGCATAACAACTTGTCCCGATACTTAGATTTGAGGTTCACAAACAATTTCTACAAGTCTTAACTTTTTCGATTTATTCGGGCTGTGTTATAATAGAAACTTTCTTATAATAGACCATTATGAAGTTTCGGTATACTCTAAAGACGGACTTCTTTTAAGGTTTGTATATTGGTAACTGTTTTTCGTTGTTTCGCGTCGTTTGCGTTCAGCATAGTTGTATTAATTTTAAATAAAAATAAAAAGTTTCGAATACTACATCGTAACTAAAGTACTGTACCTAATGTCCAATACGCTAAGTAAAATAAAGGCAAGTGTGTAGGAAGTACAGCATCTGTATTCCATTATTTATTGAGTACGTTGGTTAACGTTTCAATAAATGCCTTGATCCACTAATAATAATAATATATAATTTTTGTATGAAATAATTAGCTATGTAACATGTAAGTAGTAATAAAAAAATCTTTCCTTTCACCTCCAATAGGTAATTAAATAATTTAACTCGAAACAGATGTAACCTTATCCGGGACCCTTATTTACTTGGAAGAAATCAATAAAAGTGTAAAAAACCTGTTATATTTAAATATCGTCCATGTAACGTCTTTCATCATCGACTCGAGAAAGCAGCTATAATAATAATAGTTCTAAGAACGAATCGAAAAGGGTGCCATCAAATAACATAACACTCGCATAACGGGAACAAAAACTCGCCGCTGGCCACATAATAGGCAGCCTTCATATTTTATTAACTCACGCATGTTTAACTCTGCATTGGTTTTATTAATCTCATGAATAAAATAAAATCTTAGCATTTGGTCGGGACACTGATTAAACTTTGCAGAATCACATAAAATAAATGAAAACATTAACTCGAAACTTCAACAATAGATCTGTTCCAAAGAATGTTTCTTTTTGAGTCAATTTACAACTTTACTTTTACTTAATAAATAATTTAAAATTGTTCATAGATCAGCCTGTAATATCAAATACATTAAATTTATGATAATCGATTAAAATTGCAACATAAACTAATATTTTTGGTACACCCGGAAATCCAGAATTTTTATTTTGTCTTATGGAATACGGAAAGCAGAACCAATAATTTTGTCTCATCCTCTCTGCTACACTTTTCACTGTACTAGTAACATTGAAGACAGCCAAAAGATAAACCAACCATAGACAATGTGTCATGGCGGAGTAATCAGCTGTTAATTGCAATGCCAACGAGTAGTTATAAATTGTTTCGTTTTAGTCAATAGGACGCAATTTTTATAGCATTTTCTTTTCCTTTTTTGTTTACATAAGTGGCACTTTTTAAACTAAGTATATGAATAGAGTTTAGGATTGGCGCGATGTCTCATGTCATCTGTCAGATTTATTCATTCATCCATTGTAGTGCAGAAAAAATGTGACTAGTTTGATAGAATTCTGTTTAATCATCTAAGTGCGACACGAACGCCGCGAACAATGCCTTTATAGCCCCAAATAGTCTAACTGTCTTGCCGATTATTAAAAAACATTGTTGTAAAACAGCAGCTGCACGTAACACTGTCATTTTTCAGGGCCTAACAATTCTCTCTACAAAGAAGCCGTGCGGCGTCGGCGGTGTGTAATACTTGTTCGAATACTAAAGTTGCGTGAACTTTAATGTTATTTTTAGTGTAGAAGTAGGATTTTTAAATTGTGTTAAAGTGACAAGAAAAGATGTCGGGTCGTGTTCGAAAGCAGTCGGACTGTCCAGTGGGCAAGCAGGGTCCGATGAGGGCTACTCTGCCCGTGTCCTCGGTCATGAAACAGAGCGGTGGCTTCAAGAAAAATGCCGGTAACAGTCCTACTTTGTCTCCAACCAACGTCTGGCGTCGGATATCACCTGACCATGCACTATCTGGCCAACGCAGTCCTGGAGCTATCAACTATAAAGGTTTGTTATGTTTTGTTATTGGAAAAAATTGTGTATAATGGGACAAAAGGCATGTAAAAGACTACAATACTCTTAGCTATTTATTCTTTTAATTATAATTATGTTATTGATGTACTTATATAAAATTTTGCCATAACTATTTATTTAAGGTAAGGTAAATAATTTAAGATTGATAATACATTTGTTTGTAGGCAAAGGAAGGTTTGGTGCAAGTGTAATCAGGCGCACAGCATCCCTAGACAATCTTTATCACAAAGGACAATGGTCTAGAGACTACTATCTACATGCTGGTCAGCTACAAGTTGATAAATCAACCCAAGTAAGATTAAAAGTTCCTGTTTTTAATGGCATGTTGGATATAATCAGAATATTGTGGAAGTTTTATCATATAATTGTTATAGTTTTACATTGTTTTTAGGTTATGTTTTTTTTAAATATCCTTAGGTTTCCAAATGTGTTTAATAGTTTATTTTCTCTTGTTCCTTGAATTATACAAAGAACATTCAAAGTTTTTCTCATCTTTTAATACATTTAATGTAAAAATAACAATTAAATCAATAAATCTATTGTTATCATGATCAATCTTTATTATTTATGCTAATAATCTAATTTTAGCAAAACAATAGTATTACTCTAGAAAATATTGTTTTTAATTATACAGATATTGCATATATTTCTCTACATTATAATATTTTTTACTATTCAAACCTAACATAATTGGATTTATCTTTGGAATTTTTTTTAAGTTGAAATAAATTTATACTTTATTCTACATTTTATATTATGCTTCATATAGACCGATGAAGGTGGTGGAGCTTCAGGCCGATCATCCCGTGGTTCTGAAGATGATAAACTAGATCGCTTTTTACGCAGTCGTCTACAGAGACCACACAAAGCTTCTGCATCTGGAGATTACTCTGCTCATTCAATGAGTCCCGGATTTTGTAAGTTTTAAAAAATCTGATTCAATTAGAAAGTGTGATATAAAAAAAGGGAGGAACACCATAGACACTAAACTTTATTCTGTGTTACTAATGTCTATTACATAATATTACATTTTGAAAAAAATATTTATGCAGTGCTCATTGTTTTCTATTTAGTAAACAAGGGCTAAACATTTACTATACCACATATTTTATACATTATAAAAGTTATTAATATTTTATTCACAGTGGTTTATTTCAAAGCAAATAATTTATTTAAATATAATGTGGGTTTTAAATTTATATTTTTTAATATATTATAATATTTTGAAAGGTTAAATGCACCACTTACATTTTCAAAACAGGGTCACGCTTTGGAACTGGTGGTGTACCTCTTAGGGCAGCTCGTTCATCAGTAGAAGGTCTTAATCAGGAAATTGAACGACTTGTCCTATGTCCCGCCAGTGGCACCCAAACTCCACATCTTGATCGACTACGAGATAAGGTATTGGCCCATTTAAATTTCGTGTACATTAATTTGACGCATGAGTATCACCTAGTTTACTATGTTGCGCTCCATTCCAACTATTTTTTTATGCCAAAAAAAGATATTTGGAGAAATCAACATACAAAAACTAAGTAAAAAATAATTTTTCATTTCAACTAAAAAACTCTTATCTAAAGAGTTACTTAACACAAAAAGTGATAAAAACTATGTTTACAGGTTACACCAGAAGGTCACCGTGCCCCTTTGGCTGAGCTACTGCGCCGCTCTGTCAATACACAGACTCCACATGATCTCTGTCACACAGCCCATTCTTCAGGTATTTTTTTTTTACATTATATTTTATCATATAAAATAGCATTCTCTGTAGGGATAAGTTAGTTCATTAGACAAGTACTTTGGTTCCTGACGAAACCAGTTAAAATCAAAGAATGTAATGCTTTTCTATTACATCAGCCAAATGGGTTTGTCTTAGGTCTTCAATGGCTGGGAGCGCACTTAAAAAGTCTTGTGCCTGTTATAAGTGATGTACAATGCTGCCATTACCCGTGAACAGGCTATCACTTAATCTGTTGTATAATACATATACTAAACTCTCTTTAACAAAAAAATGTTTTATTGTCTTTTATTTAAATAATAGGATTCAGATCCATTATTTAAGTACCTTCCTTTTACCTTCCTATTTCATAACATTGTTTACCTTGTTTGTGAAAAAATATTTTGTAACTGATGTGTTAAAAATAGTTTTTCAATACTTGGTATCTTGGCTTGATTTAGAAAAACATTAGGACACCTGAAGTACCTAAGAATTGCTAGATCTCCTACCAATTTTAAGCATTACTGTATTTTTTTGCAGAATAATTACTGAGCGTAGAAATAGGCCACCTTCATTACTCTGTTTCTCATACAGAGCTAGGAAACTTTAATGAATACATAACGTGACAATATACAGCATAATTATTATAATTTAGTTAATAAACAGAAAACATACTGTAGCCATCATAATATAAATATTGTCAATTATACAAATAATACATATTTTGTCTGTTGTGTTAGGCTGCATTCTTATAAAAAGTTAATAAGATGTGGTAAGATATTAATAAACAATTTCAAGCATAAATAAACATTTATAGTTTATTGGTAATTTTTTTTTACGTATGAAATAAACCCTAAAATGGCTTGTGGGCATAGATCCACCATCGCGGGGCTCCCTCTCCAGTGCTGGTTCTGCGGAACTACTAGCAGCAGGTCCTTACTGAAACATAATGCTTTATGATAACCCCTTGCAACTTTGACTAGCTGTAAATGCACCATACACATTGTAAGATATTTATATTTCCAAGCATGTGAATTTCCTGTCAGCTTATTTTCACATTAGATTGGTTCACATGAAACTACATGCAATAAATCTCTGGCTTGTCTCTCTTTAAATGATTTATAAATGCTGTAAGATTCAAACTCATTGATCACTATAGATACATTGTTATTAATCACTTAGAATTAAATAAGAAAATTTTAGTTATAAAAAAAAACTCAGGCCAGAGGGATATATTTAGTGCTTTTATAATTAATATATTTTATTATTTCATTGATCATTAGCTTTTTAACAAAGATACTATTTTATTTTGTTTGCCTGTTGTTTATAACTTACCTAAGTCTTCATAATAGTGTATACTAACATTCCATTAATTTCCCTTTCAGGTGGTAGTGTTTGTTCTTCTCCAGACTTAGATGGATCAAAACTGGGAACATCGCCTCAGATAAATCGTTTCTTAGCTCGTGAACCTCCCGATGGTTGTGAGAAGGTAAGATTATTGTTTCTTCTTTCTTTTTTGCTTCCTCTTTAGCTATAAAGGTAGCTTTAAAAAGTTGTTACTTAGCAGTGTTATTGAAGGAAGCATTTCTCTTTTAAACAATGTAATGTAAAAAACATGTGTAATGCAAATCTCTTTTAAATAAATGATGGGTTGTAAATTAATATCACTTTGTCTTTATCTAATCTCAGACATTATATTCTCTCTCACACTACTCACAGATAAGTTAATTGATCATTATCAAATTAACTTATCTTTGAACTAAAAACTAACGGCTGAAAAAATGTCTTTAAAAGTTAGATTCGATAGTTTGTGATTATTCAGTTAATTTGAAATGATCCCCATGCAGCATCTAAATAATTTTTGAGATTTTTTATATACATGATAAGCAGTATTTATTAAATTTATTTTCCGTATTTTTTTTATCGCTGTATTATTTTAGAAAATAAAATATCAGCAATAAGCTTCAAATATTAAAAAAATCTTATTAAATCGTAATTTAAAAAAAATAATTATTGTATTAATCTATTACACCTTGTATAGTTTACTTTATTTATACCTTTCATGCAATTGCAACTTCTTTGATCTTTTTTGTTTTAAATAAAAATTGTTCTATGGATAAAATAGGAATGTCAACAAAGTATTTCTTATATTGCAGCGATTATAATGACAATATCATTTTTAACCATCATATGGTAGAGCCACGCAGCTGCTCCCGCTGCGGAATAGGCCGGCTCGAACCGGATAAGCACCATGACCTCACAGAAAATCGGCGTAAAGTGGAAGCGTTTTTTCTTCGTCTGGTGAATGAGGTCGGAGAGGAGGCTGGTGGTCCCCCTGTCCTTCCTCCCTCTCTCATTCCCCCCTACATTTGCCTCCATCTCCTCTTTTTCCTTCCATCTCTCACTTCCTCTTTCCTCGCCTCTCTCAAAAATTCCCCCCTTATAGGCAACGCATTTGCAAGTTCTGTAATATTGCAAACGTCCATGGGCGGCGGTAATCACTTACCATCAGATGAACTGCTTGCTTGTTTGTCTGCCTACTCCATAAACAAAAAAATCTTATAGTCATATTGTTTAAGCATGCATATTGTTTCCGGCGGTAGTAGAGCAGTATGGGAGGGCTAATCATTGTTATATCTAGTTATGGAAAATCTCAAACCATATCTGTCATAGTGTTAATGGAACAGGCAGCTTGATATAAAACACACATAAGTTTTGCAATTTAAGCTGAGTACTTCAATTATGGCTTAAACAAAATAATACATATAAAAAGGTTTTTTATATGTATTTTTTGTGAATACTACACTATTACAATTTTTTAAGTGAAACTAATCCTTTACGGATCTAACTCTATAAAGGATTTTAAATCCCGAATTTAGAATTAAATTAAACCCGATAAAATTGTAAATGATTTCATTATAGGAAAATGTTGAAGGTATTAAAATTATAGATAAAGATTCAATAATTTTTAAATGATACACAATTTAGTATCATTTGATAAATGTAGGAAATATCTTAACTCAGACAAGCACTCTGACTACAGCTATTCACACCACATATGAGATAAGACAAATTTCCATAGTTTTTTTTTTTTACTAAGGTTAGGATATCAAGTGTGTGTTAACATTCTTGCGTACCTGTTGCAATTCCGCCAATATTGACGACATAATAAGTCTTTGCTGCAGACCACCTGGGCTTAGATGTTGTTTCTTGGCTGCTTGGTTATCATTGACGTTTTCCAAGTTTTGAGGTACTACCTCCTCTGTAAGTTTTTAAAGCTCATTTGAAATGAGTATATAATAGTAAACAGTCAAAACAAAGTTATGTGGTACATCCATTAAATTAATTAAGTGTTTGTTTAATAATTAAAATTGTTACAATATGCTTGTCTTTGTCAGGTAAATCTGAAAGCTGGCGAAGGCGCATACACAGAGCCGTTGTCTGTGATGAAGCCGTCCGTACCCGGTTTCACGTTACGACCGTCTCTTGGCTCCGCCTTCCAGCCGCTTCAGCCAGCACCCCCCTCACCGCCAGCATCAACCCCCCACTGACTCTTCACAGCCAATAAGGTACCCGCACCATGTGCAACCAGATCAAGTATATCGCCATTGGTTAATATTCTATAATACTATCCTTTATAGAATACACACACACTTATACTTGACCATGTACACCTACCTAGCTCTGATAGTTTTGCTCTGTAAATTACTACTGGATGTTGTATGGCTTGTGACATTACTATCAGTATTTTGTAATTGAATAAACATCTTAATCTTGATCATTTAGTAATTATAGTTCCATATAGACAAAAAAAATTGATTACAAATGACATTTCTACTAAATTTTATATGATTATATGAAAAATATTAATTAGAGAAATGAATCCTCTTATTATTGTGTAAAATGTTGATCAAGATTAAGATGTTTTGTAACAAACTTGACTTTGTATTTCCTTATTTCTATTGAGTAGTCTAATTATGATACATAGTATAAAAATGTATTTAAGGTATAGTAAAATGTGGCAAAGATTTTATGAAGTTTTAAAAATATAATTATGATCAGCCAAAAAAGAATTAATCATATCAGTTTTGTTCAACAGATCTTTGTTGAATAATGTAATATTATTAATTTCTCTATTGTTATATAAAAAATCGTGTTTTTGTTTTTTAAATTATTAAACAAATAACATGTTCTGACAAACACTTTTACAGACATTAGTATTGGCATTTTTACTTTTACTGGCATGTTTTTAATTTTTAACATATACTCAATAGAAGTAGAGAAACTAATTCTGATAAGTTTGCAGTGCTAGTGAATAAAAAAGTGTATTATCAGATCCTTGGTTTACAATTATGCATAGTTTTATTATAAACATGTATTGCATCAGAGTTTTAATACATTATATATATATATATATTTTTACTTTTAATGTTTTCATCAGTTTATACATATTTTTAAGTTATTACCTTGTAATGTAATTGACAAAAATTAAAATAAGACAGTTGTATAATGCTTGAAAGTCTTTTAAATGCATACATTATTAAATTGATTAGTATAGATTTTATAATTATAAAATATGACATCTGTTGTGTCATATGACAAACACATGTCAGAGACAATCATTAGCACTGCAACATAAGTTATTTAAAAAGAACAATGACAAAGCTTAAGGTAATTAATGTATAGATGTACAATTAATACATTTAAGTGGATGTAATCTATTACCCATCTTTAAATCGTAGTGACAATAATAATTGTTATAAATTTAATTTCCATTGAGGAACTGTTACTGTATGGAGTGATTTAAACATCTTGGTGTAATGGAAGTGTTGGACATTGGCAAAATTGTGTTTCATCTTCTCAAAGAGGACTCATACCTCTTTCATTGCTATTTGACACTTTTTATTGGCAGTTAAATTAAGAATTTGACATAAATATAACCAAAGCGATGTAATTTACAATAAATTCAATATTTTTACTTTACACACAAATTAATTCTTATGTTAATATGATAATTGTAATGTATATTTTTGTTAAAAATTGTATACATCTTAAGTGCTGACTTAAGATTATTTTTGTAGTATCCAGTTATTTTGCATTGATTATTTGAAATATTCCAGCAGAGAATGAAGTGATGGAACCTTTACTTGATCTCATATATTTTAAAATATGTACATAATCTCATAACACATTATATAAACTACAATAGATAATCATTTCTAGGTTTGCATCATACTTTGGAATGTAACTAATTTTAAATTTGCCATTGATGTAAAAAAAATTGGACCAAAATTTTCTAAGGGTCGAAGTATTCAAATGCGACTATACGATTGTTAGGCTGACTTTTGGAGATAGCTTTAATACGCGGGACTTAACGGCGAATGTAAGAGGATAGACTGATTTTTTAAAACATACTCATACTTTGATACAGGTACCTTGACAAATATTGAATTTTTTAATATTACCAGTATACAACTGCTGTCTATTTATCTTAATGTAATATTTTTAGTACAAATAACACATATAGAGATATTTCCTGAAATTTGTTATGATTGAATGAATCATTTGGAATGGCATCATGTACAAAATTATTTCATAGGAAAAAAGAGGAAGGTGTTATTTGTTTGTGTACTTGGTATTTGCTGAACACCTGTGGCCACCCAGTCATGTCAAGTATCTGTATCGGGTATTACGGACACACACGGTGTTTGGTTAATGTAATATCATTTGTTTAGGAAAGAATGGACCATGCTAATTGGATCTCTCATTTTGGCCAAAATGCATTTTTATCATCGAGACTGATAATGTAGAAAGTTGAAAACGTAGTTAGATCTGCTTTATTATTTTGTAATGTCTTGTAAAATTCAACGGCAAATATATATTTTTGACGGCTCACCTTTGGAGTATAGAGTATTTTGAATTTAACATTGCTCAAATCAAAATTTTATTAAGAGCCACACTTATGATAAACCAATGCCGAATTTGAAAATGTAAACATTGTGATTGTAAAATTTCAAGTTGCTGCTATATGTATATATTTATGATAATTGATATATATGTATGTACCTATTGATTATTTATTCAATAAATGAATGTGATATGTAAGTGAATCATTTAAATGATAGTGATTGTTGCTTTACAACTTTCGGTACTAAAGTCTGTTAATGCAACTGGTTAAGGCTTATGACCTGGCAAATGATTACATCTGACAAAGAACGTACCGTATACGTAAGTTGTAAAGTGTCTTGAAGGTGCTGCTGAGTGATGGAAGTTGACGGCTTGTGACTATAAGCGGGGGTTGATACACAGAAGGAAGTTGAAGTACGCGAATTCGACGATATTTATTTTCGAACTGACAATGAATGTGACAAACGATTAAACAGTGCTTAAGGAAAAGATGTTTTGATATTGTACAAACGATTTGTCTGTTTTTTCATTAAGTGTCAAGTAGATACTTAAATGTTAGTATTAATATGTCAATCCAATGTCAAGTATGATTTCACATTCATTAATAGGAAGTATGTAATAATAATATACGCTGCGCAAAATCAAAATCGTAAATTATGGAAGAAAAACCGAGCCAGTATTCAGTAAAATCCGGATTTCTGTGTAGATTTTTCTCAAGTAAGTGCAATATCTAGCTGTAACGTTAAAATATTCTAGGGAAACCGTATACATCGCAATTCTTGATACCGTTGTTTTACAAAGTTTACTTTGTCCCTAAATAACATTGTCATTTCCTTGTTTGCTCATATTGGAAGTCTCAATGTTATAAATGTGAGCTTTACAGTTACATTTGCATCGCTTTGTGTATGCTTCAGGGGCGTTTATAGTCTCCCACACTTGGAACCCAAATACAATTTTATGCTTTACTAACGTTTTACATACAATACTTAGATTTATGTCACAGGTCCAGGTTGTAATTTAGGGTTTATCTTTCCGAATGTCGTTACCTAATTTAAGGTTGAGTAAGTTTTAGGCGACCCGAAAAATATTAGATGTTAAATAAATGTGTGCTATAAAAATGGTCCCCTTACTGATTTATTAATTTAAAGTAAGCCACGATGTGGATTAGGTTTCTGGATGAAGGTGGCCGCATCCAATGCTGACTCAGTACGCCGTTTGTACTTCGACATCGCTTAACATAGTCGCCTTCATAAAGAAATCTTAATGTTTTTTAAAGTACATATTTTTGTATGTTCAGGGTAGGTTGCAAGATGTACCATAAAAGTAAGTTTGCTAGGACCTTAGATTTTATAGTTCTTTTATAGATGGTTAACAAGTTTGCTTTTAGACATATAAGTTTGTAATTTTTATTACTATGATATTAGATTAAAATACTAACATTTAAACTAAACCAAAAGTGCCCATTGAGATAAGTTTATAATTTAAGCAAGCCTTTTGTTCCGCATTTTGTTAATGAATAATGTTTAGGCAACAAAATTAGAAAATAAGGAAATTATCGAAGGATTGTTGAGTTTTAGTTATCTAAAATTGTTGAGGTTTATTGATAAAAAAATTCATTTAGTTTTTTTACAAGCGATGCTTAGCAAAAGGCTTGCTAATTTAGAGGCATTAATTAACATCAATAATAATAATATCGATTTTAAGTAATAATAAGAATGGTTTTATTATAGTTTTGTTTCAGAGAAGAAATTCTAATTACTATTTTTGTTTCCAATATTTTATCACTTTTACCTGTTTTCATTGTAATGTATCTTGCTGTATTGCAGACATATCCAATATACAGACTGATTTAAGATGTGTTTCTTTATTGTACACAATCTCCACAATTGATATGAAAAATACAAAGTGTCAAGGCACTTTCAATGTTGCTTACATTGCATAGTTTATAATTACTGTAGTTTCATAGGACATGATAAAATTCCAATCGTTAATTTATATGATTATGATATTCAAGTTAATTAAAACACATCACAATCATGTTTTACTTTTTTACTAGTATTAATAAATTATTGGTTTACTTTTTCAAATTAACTGACAAATAAGTTATCAAGTAGTCTTGCAATGCAAATTATACTTAAAACAATTTGAAGGTAGCAATTTGAATAAAGGAAAATGAATCTTAATAATAAATCTGGAAACTCTGCTTTAATTTTATTTCTTCTAAATTCAGTTATTTTTATAACCTAAATTTAAATAAAGTTTATTCTAAACATAAAGATATGTGGCCAAATCAGTAATGAATACTTCTTTTTGTTTGAATGTCATCTAACAATATTCTTAACTCCTCATCTTCAAATCTTCCCTCAAGTGATGGAATTAAAGCTTTAGCTTCCTCTGCTGTTTCAGGACATAAATTAGCCAAACTTGCAATTTCAAATTTATGCAATTTTTTCGACTGTAGAAGGCTGTTAACAAAAAAATAGTTGGTTAAAAACTGACTATTAGTGGCAACAACAAATATATATATTGTCATGCTCATGGAATTAAATCTAAATTACTCCCTAATCAGAGACAATAGGAAAAATTAATGATGGAGTGGCAGGTATTAGGCTTTTAATTTTATGAATTCAAATGATATGTACCAAAGATAAGTGATAAATAACATCACACTAAAAATACAGGTTATTTGCTTAGTGACAAATTTAGAAATAAATATGCTTAAATGGTACAAGTAACTGGTAAAAAATTCTATAAGCTAGATCTGATTAATATTTGCATTGTATATTTATCATACAAATAGATTTCAAATTAGGAATCACCCTTATGGATACTACATGTTAGATGTGAATTGCTATATGAAAGCCAAACTAGGAAAAGTATGAGAGCATGTGTCATAATTTCACAGATAGTTGAGATAGATAGAAACAACATATTTTAAGTGGTTAAATATGATTCATTTTGATTTACAAAATAATAAATAAAAAATCTAGTTTCAATATGAACTAAGATACACAACAAAATAAATACATCATTTATCTTTGGTTGTCAATCTTAACAAAATGTTATGACTTCTTATTATACATCTAGTCAAAGGAATAATTATTTAAAATTTTGCTAAGTGTGAAACAATTATAACATACTTCCTGACAGCAGCAATTGTTTCCTTATTTTTAAACTTTTTAAACATATTAGTGTAGGTTAATGTCTTTATAAATACATCTGAGAATTCTTGTTCTTCTTCTGCTGATTCATTTTGTGCTTTTCTGTGTTCTAATAACATGTCCACTTCAGATATTAACAGTGTTTCTGCATTTTCGAATTCTACGATATAAGATAATTCCGATTAAACATGCACATAGTAAACAAAAAAAACAACATTGTTTAAATAACCCACAAATAAATGATAAAGAAATTTGCCAAAAATCATTGTTATTTGACAGTTCTGGAAAACGCACTATGCCATATATTTAATAAAATGGAATAAAGTGTTTTAATCACATCTTATTTTTAATATGCTATTTTCTTTTCTAAATGAAGGCAAAAAGTACAGATTCTTTATGGTACAGCAAGTTTAATGTACCCATTGGAAATTGTAAATCAGCGGCGTCTTCTTCCACAACATCTTGCATAGGTCCAGCCATTTGTTTTGAAACTAATTAAATTTTCTCTGATTTATTACTAATTAATATTTGTTATAGAAAAATCGTAATGTATATATTTTAAATTGTCCAAGTTTCAGTTTAGCAAAGCATTAGACAAATCCGAGAGAATAACGATAATGTCAGTCGATGGATGATGACATGAGTAAGTGTTGCAAAAGTGTAAAAGTAAAACTGGTTTTGGGAGCTAAAGTCAAAAAGTAGAAAATATCGGGATATTTTTTATAAAAAATGAAATAAGAATATTTAATATTTATAGTACTATAGTCTATTTAGTTCTAATTTTTTTTTTTAATTTTCATCTACACAACATAGGCTACGATAGTAACCGTTATTCAATTGTATTTTGCTTTAATTAAACCATGAAGCATTATTTTATGTTACAGATGTATTATAATAAAATGACTATTCAAAAGCGTTTGTAATTGTGCTATTTGAATAAATATTTTGATTCGATTTTCAGTGCTGACGCATTTAGAATGCTATTTTATATTAGTCAAAAGTAATAAAAACTAAATAAATTTAGTATAAATACTTTAATGCTGAGTGCAGAGTAGGTTTCAATTATAAGCAGTAATGGTGTAAGGTAACTGCTCATTTTTGCCTACTACGGATTCCCGCTTTGTCGTGGCGAAGGATTTTTAATAACACTACTCCTACGGTGAGACCAAGAGCAACCTAAAAGCGGCTAGTCCATTGTGTAGGGCTAGAGGAAGCACTCCGTATGGGCTCTTGGAACCCACTTTGGATGGCTCATATGGATGTCTTGGAGGAGGCTGCGCGGGGGTCATATTTGGTGTGGGGCAAAAGTCCCTATGCAACTAAGGTGGATCAGCGGGGAAAGAGGAGGAGTACGTTGTACCTCGTACGTACAATGTTATGTAGGCTAACGGCCTAGCGTACCGGTCATGCGGTGTGGTGGGGCTGCAGCCGTGGTCCGTCGTTTTTGGGCACAAGCACAGAAGTGGTAGGTCAGCTTAGTAGCTCACTAAACTACGTGCCCACTGACCAAAAGCAATAAAAGCTAATGCTTTTATTGCCTTTAGTCAGTGGGCGCGTAGGGGAGACAGAGAGAGAGAACGCAGCTCGTTAATAGCACTTTTGTACTTTTGAAAGTTGGCGCGGTTTTCAACACTCTAAGAAATTTCCTTTTATTAATTAATGAATATTGTTCGTATAGAACAAAAACTAGCTTGAAATAGAAGTAATAATCTTGACACTGTCTAGATATATAATGAAACACTGATAAAACATTTTGAAAAATTTGCTCTCTTGCTTGATGCCCTTGGATCTTTGTCATTTGCATTGTCTATCATTGTTAAACTTGGTTCTGAGGTCTAAATTCTGCTTTGTCAAATTTCGAGATTTTATATTTAGTCCAATTGAACGCCAAAAAGACATATTGCTTATTACTTATTACAAATAAGTATTCTCATTCATCACTTTATCGAGACCATGTTTCCAGGGAGCCCACCACCTACAAATTTAAAAATTACAAGTGCAGCCCTGTATGGAATACTGTTCTCATCTCTAAATGCATGGGCTGTGTCAACACAGTCAAACAACAAGTCAAACACCTGGTAGTACGCGATCAATCGCGTACTACCAGGTGAATTGCCTACTCGTCTGCTCCTATCATCATGAAATATACACGAGTGGTAGGTATATTTATAGTATAGCCAACGGCTTCACCATGCCGTTGTCATGTAGCTACTTGTTTTTGTATTCTTCGTTGCTTTGAAAGCTGCAAACTAATCCTAACCTTTTCTTACGAATTAGTAAAAGCCGACGGGCTAATAACGTACTTTATTACACAAAAATCCTTTTAAATGTCAATCACAACGAAAAGTAATAATGAAGTAATTACATTTCAACTTTTTTATTTATCTCTACACTTTTATTACTTTTTTAATAAATGAAATGCTAAAAATTTAGCTTATCTTTAAATTAGTAGTCAGTATCTTAATTTTGGTAGTCATAATGACAGATGACAGCTGTTCAAAGACGAGCGAATATCAATTTGTATTAGTGTAAAACAGTTATAAATAAATATCTTATTATATAGAGTTTTGAGACGAAAAATAAACTGTTTTATATAAAAATTGTTACATTACCCAAAATGTCCAAAACACCAATAAAATCACCTGA
The DNA here is from genome assembly GCA_018247575.1 of Eurytides lysithous rurik. NCBI lineage: Eukaryota > Metazoa > Arthropoda > Insecta > Lepidoptera > Papilionidae > Eurytides > Eurytides lysithous. Next base: position 4,735 of record DWHO01000370.1, on the reverse strand, counting down.
AAGTTTGCAACACTTTATCCCTAAAGGTTATTTTTACTATTACATATTATTTGAAATACTAGTTTTTTTAAATAATATATGACTATTAAGAGAAGTAGTTTTTAAAAATTGTCTTTCAACGTTTTCACAGATCTTACTTCCCCCATTAAAGATTCAAATGGAATAGCAAAAACAGTTTTTACTCATGTATCCAATGTTCATTCATTATTAAACAAATGGTTAAAAATTATTGAGAAAGGGACAAAAATCATTAAAACGATATCATCACTCAAGCTACATGAATGTTATGATAACTATTATCCTGAACAATTGAAAGGACTAACTGACGGGCTCTTAGAAATCATAGACTGTTTAAAGGATATAGTAGGTGGTAAGTATGTCATTCGGAATTAAATAAGTCAAAAGACTAGGATTGCAAACTGATATATAATAAACAGTGTGGTATAATAATTTTAGGTTTGTACCGATTAATTTTGAAAGTATTTGGCATTTTTGTAATAAAATAGATATAGATAGTCAAATATGTGGTTAATGCATATACACCTAATTCTGTTTTTACACGGTTTTGATATAACACGGTTTGAAAATAAAATATTTTCAATTTTTTTACACGATTTTATTCCATTTAGCATGATTTAAAATATTTTGTGCTTACCTTTTTTTTTGTCAAATTTAATATCTGTGAAATATGTTCATATCACAAATTTAGGGGAATTCCCTTTTTGTTCATACAAGCAAATTTACTGGTCAGAAAAATTGAAATGTGTTAATATTTATGCATACAATCAATGTCTTTTTACACGTTTTTTTCTGGAACCAATCTACTGTGTAAAAACAGAATTAGGTGTATTACAAATGAGTAGCATATCTGTATACAATTTTAAAAATTCATAATTGTGATTATCTAATTCTTATTAAAGAAGAAATTTTAAATACCTGTAAGCTTATACCCTCTATAAGAGAATCATGTAATGTGACACCTGAAAAGATACATATTTGTAAATACTGTATTGCTTACTAGGATTAATAATACAAATTAAAATACGAAAAATCATGAAAAAGATAAAAATGTGTAGAATACGAATTTCATAATAAATAATAGGGCAATGACAGTGACTTAACGAATCAAAATTGTTAAGTAATAGATAACATGTGCGGATAATACACTGTATCATTATCGTAACCAAATGTGCATCATGTTGCACTATAATAATATCCAAATATGTACCGCAAGAAAAAGACAAATAAACCTGGCTCGAATCAAAAATAACACGACACCGCTCCCGCAGTTCATTCGAACATTTCCAACTTTCGTCTTATTGTTAGTCAACTGCATTTCAACTCATGTAAATAATTTTAATTCTCTTAAGATCACCATCTTACGGTGGAAATAATTAGTACCTAATAAATTAGTGAAATCAATTTTACCATTGCTCGTTCCCTGGGCAGTTAAATTTGTTTTCAGTGAAATATCCAACAATGTCAACAGGAGAACATAATACCACAAAATTTTTCGACACATTTTTACAAAGATCTTTGTGGGGCACTTATGGTATTTTACATTTCTTTATCACAATCTCGTATCTTTAATACAGAACCTCACATGTGAACTATCAACTCATAGATATGCATTATATGAAGTTATACAAAAGTCTAAAGTAGATTGTTAATGAACAGATAAAATAAACATGTAAGCAATGAGCATGCGTTGCAAACAGCGCAAGGCTCAATCAAAGAAAATGGAATTTATGAAGCCTGTTTGTAATATCATGCAATAACTAGTAGTCCAACCACGAGTAACTGTAATTTATTTGCTTGTATTTTTCATAAACGATATCAATTCATGTAAATTAAAATATCAAGAACAGAGATAAAAAATAATCGCAAATTACTCAAAGTCCGCATACAAATTATGTAAGATTTACAAAAGTTAAATTTTTATTTACAGTATAAAAGTATTGAACATCTTGTGACTCGATTGAAATATTGATATTGAAAATCAATTTTATATTTATTTTATTTTTGTTTAGAAGACCGTCTTTGTAAACAGACCTAAATAGACAAACGTCAACCTTCTAAAGTAGTGACAGTACTAAGACGATTTTCTCCTTGTTAATGTTTTGATTCTATTTATGGTAAAACTAAAATATTAATTAATTAGGTTTGATAGGCGAATTAATACGTTATTAAAACACAAAAAACCTAAATTTCTTCTGTGTACAAGCTGTTGCGCATGATCATGGACGATAATCGTACGTATTTTGTATGATAAGAAAATTTTACTTTATCTTTTTAAAACACAACTGTTACTCGGTATTTTCATACATATTACCTTTAGCTAGTGAAGGTGAAGACGATCATAATGAAAGTGGCGGCGTCGTTGGCGTTGAAGCCATGAGTGAAGAGGAATCAGACGAGGAAGAGCATCAATTTGATAAATCTCTCGCTGCATCACATTCAGTAAGTCTTCTTTAACTTTGATATAGACCAATTTTTAAAAATACAAACAATTTTATCTGACAGTCAATTCCAGAAAGCATTTTTTTTTTAAATTATCATTTATCAAATTATTTAAAGGAATAATTTTACAATAATTAACAAGTCTAGAAAGTAGTTTATAATTGAAATGGGTTAATGAAAACAATAAACAATTTGTTATATAGCACATATATTGCTGACCTATAGTGTAAGTTCAACTTACACTATATATGACAAGACAATAGAGTTTTAGAGCTTAATTATTAAGATTTTGAGAAGAGAGAGGCTTAATTGTTATTAATACTCATAACAGCACAAAATTTACTTTTGTTCTGTGATTGTTCCCCTAGAATGCTTGCTCGCCCCACAATGCTCAAATATAAAAAAAAAATATTACAAAATTATGTGCTAATTAAGATTTATAAATTTTACTCCTTAGTACAACAAGCCGGGCTTTTGGGCTTGTATGGTAGTACCACCACTGCCGCCAAGCAGTATTGTGTAAGCAGTGGCCTGCTTAGGGTTACATCTTAGGGAAAGCCTAAAATTTTAAACTAGTCCTATGTACTTAAAATAAGATTGTATTTAAAAAGTAAAGATACTATTTTTAAAAAATTGCCTTAATTTAATGAGTTTTTAGATTCATCATGACCTCTAAAAGGTAATTTTTGTTGGGCTAAGTGGCAAACAATATCAAGTAATCTTTGAAAAACATTACGGTTATGCTCAACACTTATTATGATTTGATATTTCGTTTAAAAGTTGTTTCGATAAAGAAGTTTCAATGCATTGTTTACCGAAATTACAAAAAGAAATAACAGCATTTTAATGTTATTGAGAATTTTGGTGTTTCTTTAAAGCACCAGATAAATTATTTTAATCATTCAAAACTGAAGAATACCAAACATTCGTATTATTACAAAATAAAATGCAGCACCAGCAATACAATTTATTGGTATGTAAACACCCAACACGTAAATATCGACGCGTCACTTTAAACAAACAGTTGCCATAAATTACATTTTAAATGAAAATATTTGAAATTCGATATCTGCGAAGCCCGGCGTATAAATGCAGTTATGCGTGTACCGAAAACGGTACACATGGCAGGGCGTGGTACGCATATTAAGCATTGGTGATAAAGTCGATTGCCTAGTAAATGAAACTCGACCGCAGTTTTTTGGCCTTTAACCCTTAGCACTCCGTAGGTGCCGCTATTGCACCAGTGCTATCAATGCACTTACTCTGTAGGCGCCGCTATTGCGCCATATGCTTTCATTGCAGTTAGAAAAACCAGTTTGGTTTGCGTTCAATAACTAGCAGATTCTGTGTCCAAAGTTACTGTGCGTTATTTCTTAATGAATTTTGAATTTAACGTTATACTAGCTGACCCGGCGAACTGTGTTCCACCTTAGAGGCAATAAATACGATGATTATTGATTTCTGACAAAATTTATCATTGTCAAATTTACGTTTCAGCTGTCATTTGCATTTTGTTATTCCATGTCAGATGCGTTTTTGTTATACCGTCTTATATTGACTCTTTGACGTTTTAAGTCACGTCACACGGGAACGCGGTCGAACGGGCAGAGAAGATCAAAGAAGTATCCTATGTCCGTCTCCTGGTTCTAAGCTACCTCCCCACCAATTTTCAGCCAAATCTGTTCAGCCGTGCTTGGGTTATAAATAGTGTAACTAACACGACTTTCTTTTATATATAAAGATTAGAGAGATTTACCCTTGAATAAACAAAACACTCGGAACACTCGGCTATGGGTTAATACAGTTGACGGTTATGAGCGGACAAAATATCTTTTTAGGAACCTTGTGCGAGTCCGTCTGGCTTTTCTGTCCTGATTTAAGGCAGTGAGTGTCAGTTATTCTACCGGCAAACACTAATAGGCCAACATCGTGAGCTTGACTACTAGTCATAGCTGCCTGCGTGACAATGGCATCGCGGCTCTTCGTGCCACTGTGTGGCGTGTCCTTATGAAAAAAATCAGACCAACTGACCTCTTTTTTCGAAGTCGGTTAAAAAGGCATAATGGCACGATTTCTCACGGCGGTAGAGCCACGCAGCTGCTCCTGCTGCTGAATGAACTTGATAAGTACCACGACCTCACGTAAAATCGCCGTGAAGTGGAAGTGTTCATGCTTCGGCGTTTCGTTCGGTGAGTGAGGTAGCCGGTGCTCCAGCCCCCTCCCTACCTTTTCCTCCATCTCCTCCGGCCTTTTACTCCCCCCCCCCTCCTTCCTC
>DWHO01000369.1:0-21105 GCA_018247575.1 Eurytides lysithous rurik | reverse complement strand
ACATAAATTTGAGACAAAAAATGTTTTTGAAGTTCAATTAAAAAACATATCAGAAAATACATGAAAAATAAAAAACATTAATTATCGTTTCCAAAGGGATTTCGTATAAGAATTATGAAAATGTCACAACTTCGTTAATAAGAGACGTGGCACTATTGAACAAAGACATTTTCGGCACAGATAATCAATCGTATATTATCTTCAACCGAGCACGTGGTCACGTCGGTGAGAGAAATTAGCATCATTCAGCACACAGAGTGGAATGGACTTCGCTCTAATTGAAACTGAGAGCTGCTAACACGGATTAGGCAGAGTTCGAGTCAGAAGCGTTAAGTGTGAGGGGTGAAGCATCGCGGCGGGATACTCACCGTCGTTGGAGCCTAAGCTATGCCTATCGAACACTTTCTGCACGGGGGGGTCGGCGCTAGACCCCGACGTGTTGTAGTGCCTTCGCGACTTCTCTGCGTGGCCCATCCCCACCCCCTCGTACTCCTCCTTGGGCGTGGCGTGCACCATCCCGTAGTTGGTCCTCATCATCTTGTCCGTCCGGTACGAGGGGCCGTTGGCGAACTCGCCCTTCCGCTTGTACCCCTGCGAGCGTTCGTAGTAGTTGGGCGGCATCGGCATCACGTGTTGGCTGCCCAGTGGGGGCGCGCCGAGGCTCTGGTTGTATTGCATATCGGACGTGTCGACCGGAGGAGCCCGATTCGGACGCATTATCGGCACGTTGGGCATCATATCTGCAAAGAATAGAATATCGAATGGACTTGTCAAGTTTTAAAAACGCTTAAACAACCCTCTGCGCTATTTTGTCGTGCAATGTACATCTTTGGTAATTTTCTCCTATGCTGAAAATAAAGCGCTAATCAATAATTATTATAAGTAATATAATGTCATATCGACGGTAGAAAGCGATATTGTCGTTTCTCGAAAATCAATCAAAATAGTAATTTTAGGATATTCCAGTTAACTGTGTCAAGTAAGGTTTAAGGTAACAAACTTACTTTCCGAATGTCAACTCTCCCAACGTCATAAATTTATGAGTTATGACTTTTTGAAATCGTTTTTTGCTGTGGTGTAATGTTGGATCTATCCTGATACAACAAAATCGGTTTCTACCGTCGATATGTATAATTATAATTAATATTTGTACTCATCCGTCGTGCCTTCGGTACTCATCTAGATGCTAGAGCGTGACAATTAGCAAGTAAAGGCCTTTGCATTTTCTCCGGTGGGATGGGCACACATTTTTGCTGATTAATTAATAGCGCAAGAGGTTAATAAAAAAGCTAAAAGCCTATCGTGAAAATATCTTGCATGAAGTGAGGCAAACATTGCGATGCGATATTTCGATATATATATTTATATTATTCGATTCGAGATCGCAATTACAAAATGTCAACTAAAAACACATATACAACAAACACATATGAAATATGTCTGCGATCGTTATTTAAGATGCTTACCGACCAGTGGTTTTAACTAAATGAATATACAATTGAAAGAGTTCACTACTGTACATCTTGTTATTACACAATACTACAATAGGTCCTATGATTTTTGCAACAGTTTTAATACACTATACGTAAAGTACACTATCAGAAGACAAGGATAGATGATATTGACATAATCTTATTTATTTCAACAAACACTAACGTAATAACAACGAAAAACACTATGAAGTAATATATACATAGCCTTAACCACCCCACGAGTCAATTTTTTTCCGTACCTTTAAATGTTATGTTGTTTCAAGGAAATATGAGCGTACCGGAGACTATATTTCTATAATAGTACTTACTAAGTCAAAATAATAATATTTTACTACTTTGACTTATTTCAGCCGAGAACGAAACTTTCAAAACATCTACTGGTTCATAAATTAAAATATGAACCGACAAGAGACCGCAATCAAATATTCTTACTTTAATCTTAATTGTACCTTTTATTATAATAAAATAGTGCAAAATTTAAGGGAACTTGTGGAAGCCCGAAGTGCAAGCGAGGGCCATGTCCACAAGAGATGTCAATGCGAAATTCAACAAATGTGTCTTATCTTATCTTAACTGACGTAGACGCTTTTAGCCTATGCGGCTCTGTAAAGCTTCATAAGATCGCCTAATCCGTGGAAATGCTAGTTTCCACGAATTGGATAGAACCCACGTCCTGTAGGGCCACGCATGAGGACATGCGTGTTATGTCCAAATTTTAATTTACTTTACTAAAATTACTTGAGGGATTGTCGGCTATGGACATTCGGAGTCCGGTGTACGGACCGGGACCGCGACTGTCATCGGCTGTGTATTAGCAAGCGGAACGGGGAGCGGTGAGAACCGCCCCGGAACCCGGGTGTAATGAGTGTACGCGGTGGGTGTTTCGCCGTGATCGAAGGCAAAACAAATGTGTGTATGTGCTACAGTTGTAGGAGTCCAAATAATATAGTGCAAATGTTGTTGTGATGTGTCCGTTAGCGCTTACTTTGCGTTTCATTGTCAGAGTTGATTTCGTTCCGCGGCGTCGGCCACGTGCGCTCTCTAGACTCGGCCATATCTTGCTCGCTGCTCGACACGCACTGAACCATCGCCTGAAATTATCGATACACCCAAATTACAAATCTATCGATCAATGCACAAACGGTTGTGTATGTCTTAACAACAACCGAGTATACGAAATCAGTTGTTTAGTCGAAAACTTAATCAAAATAGCCTAAAACACGAGAGGGGCTGGCAACGAGCGTTGATTATGAAACAACCTAAAATGTTTGTAAAGAGGTACTTGCCAGGCCAGAATAAAGTACAAATCTCTATCTTTTAGTATTTATTCCGGTGTCTAAAATAGCAAATCTTGTAATATCGTTTGTACTGGCATACCGTCGGTGATAATCACTTAACACCAAGTAAATCAAAATAATTCTGGCCCGTTGATGTAGTGGTTAGTGCTCCTGGCTGCAAAACCAAAGGTCGTGGGTTTGATTCCCACCCAGGACAAAATGTTTGTGCGATGAGCATAGTATTTGTTCTGAGTCTGGGTGTTAATTATCCATACAAGTATATATTTAAAAATATATCAGCTGACTGATTACCATAGTACAGGCTCTGCCTAGTTTGGGATCAGATGGCAATGTGTGAGATGTCCCATAATAATATATGTTATTATTAATTCAAGATAGGTGACGTGTCGACCAGACCATTTTCACTATAATTTTTGATATCTCGACATACCGAAGAGTTTACGTCTGCAGGCTCCGGGGACTTGGTGGTGGTGTCTGCGTAGTTCCCTTGCGTCGAAACACACCGAGTGCCGTACACCCGCGGACTGGAAGCGGTCTCTAAGGCGCCTAGTGGGCTGTGCGTGGTGGTATCCGGGGGGCTGCTGCCCGATATGGCCTGACTGTTAGGCGATTTCCCCCTCTGCTGATTCACTAACGTCTGCGTCGATACGGAATGTCGCACGTGCGTGTTGAACGTCCCAGTTTGCCCCAGTAAAGGGCTGAACTCATTCATGAACCTCGCGTATCCTTCGTTCTCGATCTTCCCCTCGTTCTCGTTCAGCGCTTGACCGAAGGCCGGCGGATGTTTGTCCTCTTTGATCTCCTCTACCTGACTGTTCTCCGCCGATATCTGAACGATCCTCCCTTTGTGATTTGTTATCTGCTTGTGGGCCAGTAGGAGGTTGGGGTCTATGCTCAGACGCGACGTGTTGCCCCCGTGTTGGTTTGTCTGCAGCGACACCTGTGCGTTGTGCGAATTTGACACCAGAGTCGTCTGTTGCTGAACTATCGTCGTGTTTTGTTGGACGAAGGTGGAATTGCTTCTGTTATTCGTCGCCGACGCCAATGACACCTGCTTGGGTGATAACGGCACCATCAATGTCTGCCCCATCTGATTAGTCTGTATGAACTCCTGCGTTTGCACGTTCCCTGCCCGCACTTGGTGTGGGCTCGTGTTGAATGTCACGTTCGTCGGGCTTAAGTTCGCAAGCAGTGGACTGAGCTGTCCGTTGAAGCTTGGACTATTCATCATGACCTGGCTGTTTGGAGATAAGAATTGAGCGCCAGGACTATGCTGCGACTGGATTATCTTTCCTTGTTGGTTCTGAGCCCTAATCACAACTCCACTGTTGGCTCCGGCTGCGAACATACCGGCGTTCTGGACCGGCGTCAAGACATTCTGCCCGTTGACCGTTTGCAGTTGTAGTTGCATCGGCATTCCCGTCGCATTGTCTTGGATGATAGCAGTCCCGTCGGCCGTCATTACCATACCTCCGAGATTTGGCACAATGAACTGTTGGAAGGGGAAGTTGGACATGACGCTCGTTGTGTTGTTGATCAAATTGACGGGCTGCAGTAAATTGATTTGCTGCGATGGGGACGTGTTCGCGATTATCTGTTGGGAGCCGAAATTGTTCGCGTTGCCCTGCCCGTTCATCACGATGTGGGCTGGCGTTCCGGACTTTCCGGGGACAATAGTCAGCGCTTGCAACATCGGTGTTGGTGAAATGTTATTGGTGGGTGATAATTGGAAACCTCTGGGCGAGAACTGCGGGCTTGAGTTGTGTTGCGGCGACGTATGGTGCATCATTATGTTATTGGGGTTCGGTTGAGGAGCCGTTATCTGTAGCACGTTCGTAACGTTGGCAGTTTGAGTCTTTTTCTTTTTGCTTCTCTTCTTTAAACTCTCCGGTGACAACATCGCGACACCTTGGACGAAGTTTTGTCCGTTTTTCATTTCCATCTGACGAGCGCTCTCGTTGGGTGGGCCCGGTACGATTCCGCTGGCCACAATCTGAGGAAGAACGGCATTCTGTTGCATCACCTGTCCGTCTACAGCCATCATTGGCGGTTGCAGCACGAAAGGTGCCGGTAACGTATTGACTACAACTGTCGGTTGGTTGACAATCGGCTGGACATTACCAACAGCCGGAATCACTTGCGTAACGGATGTAGACACATTCGTCACAGCATTGGACACGTGCATTTGAGACATAGTTGTGGTAGTTTTCGGCGGTGGCGGTGGCATATGATTGTTCGACACCATAATTTGTCCTGTCGACGATATCAGAATCTGACCCGGTGTGTTGGGACCAGTGCGCTTTCCTACCTGCGTGAGCGTCGTGGATTGAGCGTTATTTATTTCCGACTTAGAAGGAAGACTGCTGATCACGTTTTGTACCATCTCAAGAGGCGACTTAGAGATCATATTTTGCGCGGTAGTGCCAGCAATATGCAAAGGATAGCTCGTAGGTAAATTGACGGAATTGATGAATGGATCGGGCTGATTCGTTGGTATTGCATAAGTCGTGGCCAAATTGACGCTAGGCGGTGGCGGAGGCCTTATGAAATTGGCCTGCGACGTATTCATCGATGTCGTGGCCGTATTGGCTTTACCAGCTAATACAGAGGTGACAGTGTCCCGTGTCACCGAGAATCCGCTGGCCATTGTAGTGACGAATGTTTGAACGTAACACGCCTGTATCAAAGAATGCGCGGGCCCACCACCCAAATGCGGAGGCGGGCAGTAGCCCGGCATCGTATTTTCCAAACGCCTTTTAGCATCCAACTTATACAACTCGTGCGGATTTCTCAAACCTGGCTTTACGCCTACCATTGATATGTTATCCACTTCCATGAGATTTTTGTTCACGTTATGATTGGATATGAAATGCATCATCTGTGTTCCCAACATCGATTGGCCATTGGGTGGTCCGGGTGAGTTGTATAAGTATGCGTGATTACTGCCCGGCGTTGATGGGTTGCTATTACCATTGTCCCTACTAGAACCGGGATACGCTGGGCTTGGGAATGTACCATTATTTTGCATCTGGGGATTGCTACCGCTGCTATGCGGCGTGTCCGTGCTTCTAGAACTATTCGATAGCGTTGGCGATGGTTCCGGGGGCTGCAGAGTTTCAGTAGGCGACACATTACTAGTACTAACAACGCCGGCTTGTATCGGCCCACTGTTTTCACCCATGATCAGATTACGCTCCATATAGGTTGATGACGTCACCGGGTTGTCGTCAAACCCGTGCTTCGGACTACCAGTACTAGACGTACTAAGGGTTGTGTCCGTCTCTACCGTACACAAATGATGTTTCAGATATTTGGTTCTCATCTGATTCTCACTGTAATCCGGGCAATTCCCTTTGTAGGAAACATTGCAGGTTTTACAACATGCCGTCGGATTATCAACGATCTTGTCTGGTACTAAACTGCTATCAGGAGTAATGTTCGGCGAGGGAGATGAATTCGGCACCATATTATTTTTGAACAGATTAATTCCTTCACACGATTTGTTCATAGATTTAACTGGCTTTTCGTTGTGATTGTGAGAGCTATAAGAATTGTTCGAATTATCATACTGGTTACTGTCATATGAAGAACCGATTCCAACTTGCTTTGAAATGGTGTTATTTAAGAGAACTGTTTGTTGTGCTAAGTAACCATTTGGATCGTCCATGAAGGAGGGAACGTTGTTAGTTGACATGTCATCACAAGATTTTCCCTTTGCGTCTTGTACGTATCGCATTCCATTGTTGCCTATTGTCATGGATTTATTTTCACTTTGGCTCAACTTCTTCTTTGAAGCTTTGCTATTGGCTTTCGGTTTTTTCTTTCCAAGTTCAACTGCCGGCCAGTGCTGACTCATCATATTATAATGTTGCGGTAGAGGCGGCACGCGAGAACACATAGCTTGATTCACATTGTCCTGACCTGAGAAAGAATTAAACGCATTTGATTCCTCCATGACATTTGCATTGTGCTCCTCGTATTCTAAATTTTCCATTTTTTGTGGTTTCGGACTAGGACTGGTTAATGAAGCATTGGACTCGCTTCTTTTAACTTGCCACGGCGGCGTTTTAGCGGAATTGGTTTTTACCACTGCCCCGTTTTGTATAACCAATTGGCCTTGCGGAACAAATTGCGTCTGCGCTTTGTTAAGATTAACATTCTCGGCCAATTGTGTTTTGAAGCCTTTCATCGCCATTTCTATTTGCTTCTGATTTTGTTGTATGAATATCTGCTGTTGCTCATTTATCTTCTGCATCACTTCTGGTGTCAATGCCTGATTAAGACCGCCAAACATTTGAGGATCATCATCTTTGTTATGGTGCCTTGCTGGGTGCAAAAGCGGATGCATGTCTTTCCTCTCGCCTTTATGCTCTTGATCGACAGCATTCTGTTGTGGAATGCCGATGACGTTCTTCATATTGTTCGTCTGTTTACCGTAACTGGTATTCACTCCAATAATTTGTCCGTTGGTTCCTAACACTGGCATTCCAACGTTGACAGAGGTATTTACAGAGCTGTGCGCGGAATGGCTCTGCTTTTGGCTTTCGATGTTCTCCCCCTGTTGGGTGATCCAGCCATTGTTCACGGTGAGATAGTGCGAACTCCTCTGTATGAGTGTCTCGTGTTTTACGTCGCTTTCGTGAGAGACAACGTTTAACATGTTCTGATGCATAGGATACGTCGGTGGGCAAGGTTGCATATTTGTGCGCTGCACTATAATCCCAGGAGATACCGTGCGCTTTGGTTCTATCTCTTGTTTCTGCAAAAAAAATACATTCATTACACTTCACGGCTTTGTGTTATATATTAAGTAAATACCAAAAGGTAATTTAAAAAAGGCATCGCCGCAATATTTCTATACTATGTCTTGACCACAGAATAACCCGCACTTTCTTTATCCATGCAATTAAGGCGTAATCCGATATCGAGCTACAGTGAACACCTGGTACTTAAACAAGAGCAAACAATCTAAATAATTTAAGTCGTTAAACGGATAAAATGCCATTTTTATGTTTATACAGTTTCCTTTTTTCTAACAAATTAGATTAATCTAGTATCTATTAATCTACTTTAAATATAGTAAACGAATGGTTAGAAAATATTCATTCTTCTAAAAACTCAAATGAATAAGTCACTAGCGGTCTGACGTGTTAACTTGGCTGCGGTCCAACTGTTATTAAAAGCTATGAATAAGTAATATTATAGGGGACCTTACCTTAAAGTCTCCATGTTGTTTATCCTTTTGCACCATTAATGATGGTACATTTATGTTCGACATATAGCCCGATCTCTTCTTCATTTTCTTTTTACTTGCCACTTCTGCTCCTGGAACTGATAGAATACACATTTTAAGATGTATCCTCTGCGCATAAATATAAACGTATATCGAGATATTTCAAGGAGACTTTTGAACTCAGCAAAGTATTATTAAGAATTATAAAAAAATAAAAAACAAACAAATAAAAAGAAAATTCATACAATTAAATTCTGACACAACTTATATTAAACTCAATCTTCTTTTTTACATAAAGCAAAAAGAGTGCAGAGTGTCAAATCAACTAAATAATGATGAACAATGTGTACAGAGAAACACCGAAACGTATTTTATAAATAATATAAAAAGCTATTTTATAAATAAAACCTCGATTCAGGCGTTTCTATAATTAAAACAAAACACAATTAGTTGATTCAAACAGAACGGCGAATTAACATTAAAATTAGCTTCCATCGGCGCGCGTTATTTCTATTATGGTCCGATGTAATCAGGGTTGTCCGATATTAAAATCATACCGGATAGATGTATAAATCTATAATCATTCATTATTGTTTTAAAACGAAAGGTTGTTAAGGAAGATAATTTGGCTACATTTTATATAAAAAAAATTCGATATCTAGTTATATTAAGAACAACAATCAAGCCTTTCACACAAAGAAAAAGTGACAACCCTGTAACAACTTTGCGGATACAAAAGGGTCCGCATCAGAATAACGATATAAATTAATCGCGCCTGCGGTTAGTTACGTAAATTCGAAAAACTTTCATTGCCTTTTATTATATGAATGTTAAATTCCCCGATAAACCTTCAAAGTAAGTTGTATGCGAGTGAGTAATGGACGCATCAAAATCAAAGTTTTTACTTTCGAAAGTCAATAAAACAAGTAAATGTAAAAGAAAACAAAATTGGAAACGTTCCCAACTCAAAATTGTTCAAATCTCTAAAAGAAACATGAAAAAATTTGGACAAAGGGACAAGTTGCTCAATAATGTATTCGATTAGCAGAAAGAAGGTCGAGGGTCGAGGGTGGAAGGGCCTCGTGACTTTGGCCCGCTCTTCAGACGTCCCTATAACACGTTCCTATTACTTAAGCGAAATTTTTCAGACTCGCCTGAAAAGCATACAACCGTAAATGACAAGCAAAATGCTCAGTGCATTTTGCTTGTCATTCGATCGTATCTACTTCATGAAAATATCGAAATAACTGTAAAGTATTTTTAAAAAAAATGTCAGGCTGATGCATAACATAAAAAAAAACTAAACTAAACTAAAGGAAAGTTTAAACAACTGATAATGGAAGCAATCGTTAAAATTAAAACTAATTTAAAATATAACAAATCAGAGACAGCTCAAGTTAAAAAAGAATCCAAAATGTTATACCAACACTTCACTTCTTTGTGTTCCAAGTGATGTATATATGAAATCTCTAGATGTGTTACCGCGGTATGGTAGAAAAATAAGAAACCCCATCAGTGGACAATCCTCGCTTCGCTTCACAGTGGGGCGAAATCGTCCGGTGCGCCAACGCTAACAAGAGCTTTATAAAGCCCGAAAGTATGCCGGGGCTTAATTCGATAGCGCTCCATAATTAGTTAGCGAGCCGAGCGCGGTATAATGCCGTTATCTATTTGCACATTATCTGGCAGATTTGCAATTAAAATACTGGATTGTGTGCGAGCCGGGGGAGGGTTGGTCTCGGAGGCGCCAGGGCGCCCGAGGACGGCGAGCGAGGGGGGTAGGTAGTAGGGGTTGATGGGTGGTGGCGGCAGGGGGGTGGCGCGGCCGCGACTCGTCAGATCAATAGTCGTCGGGGTGCGCGCCCAAGCCCGCTCCGCACCGCCGATTGTTTCAAATTACACCCGCCCTTTGTTCCCGCCGCCGATCGGAGTCGCCGCCGGCGGTTTTTGTTTGCGCTAAACGTTCCACTTCCCTTACGGTAATTACGCAATGCTGCGACGCTCGGTCTTCCCTCTTCGTCCGCGGTCCACTCGCCGACGCTTAATCTCCTTTGCGGGCATTATCTTCTCCGTTACTTGGGCTCAGTGGGGCTTTTACTTAACGTTTCTCTTTATCGTTTCAACTCTATTATGTTTAATTTACATTAAATAAAATTAAAGTATAATAAAAAATTATACTTATGATGTTTCAGTACACGCTATACAACGAAGCGGATACAACGGCAACACAGCACAACGTCCCAGATTTCGTCCGAATCGTAGCGAGTGACCTATTTTCATTCTTCTCGGTAACAAGAAAATGAACGCGGAGCAATCAGTGGCCACTATTAATCAACTGTTTAATTGAGCCGAACGGTGCGATCACGATCTTCCGTACTACGCTCGCCGACGATGGAAACGTACTGACGTCGATAAAAATCTTTCTCTCCCTGCGGGAAATACTCTATAAACATTGGCGCCATTTTTCAAATTGTTATAGCAACTTCAATGCCGATGAGCCATTAGCTTGAAATCATACGGCGCACAAGGAATTAGCGATTTCAAAATCGTCTCTGCGTAACGGAGAGAAAAAAAAAGGGGGAGGGGGGATGACGACGTCAGACGGAAAACCGCCGCGCCTTGCGAAGCCGTGTCACAGTTCAGGTGCCCCATGTTTGCGTTGTGTTACAAGGGGCAATGCAAGGTAAAGCACGCGAAACGCGAAGCGATTTGCATATTAAAAACTGTTATTGCTGGCAGGGGTGGTGGGGGGTGGCAAGGCGAGCGGACCGGGCCCGCGGGCGGCTGGGGGAAGGAGCCGGGCGTCCAGGTTGTTACTCCCGCACTGACGAAGTGCAGTTGCAAGCTATTCATGCCGCACTAAATGCATCCCCGCGCGCGCTAGCCCCCGCTGCCACTTAACAACAAAGAGACCGACTCTACCCCCCCTTTGTTATAAGAAACAACTCGCCTTCAAGCGACCACTTTCTGTGTGCTGCTTAAAATGGATAGTGACAATTTAATCCGCTCCGCGAGCTCTGCCCGCTTTATGTTTTTAGTATCTTTGTTTTCCTCGCGTTTATAAATTGGGCGATTTATCACATTTTTTTTTTGCCGCACCAGAAATGCATGTAATAATTAACAACGGTGTTTTGAATGGTAAACACACAATTGGAACAGAACCTGAACAATACAACAAATAAAAAATCAATTAAGATATCACAAGAATTAATAGTGGAATAAGCAAATAAAAGCTGACGTATCCTCGGATGGAAAACACAGTACGTGCAGACGATACGGGAAACCGTGATTGCATCAGTATAGGCCGGTACGGTCCGGGTGCATTTCCCGGTATTTCCCGGCACTTCCCGGGCTAATCCCGTTGGGTTCACACTCGCGTAATTGGATGAAGGAGGGCCGAGCACGGAGATTGCGCCCGGAACACCCGCCCGCTAATCGGATAATAATACTCCCTTCGCAAGTGTGCACTCGCTGCGGTGTTTCACGTGTGCAATCACTTGCCGGCTCTGAGGATCGATAAACGTGAAATATAACGCGTTTTTTAGATCAGAATCACGATTACTATTGATGTAATCTGAATACGTACACTTTTGTCACAATAATTTCGTAGTATACTTAAACCCCGGTGAAATTGCTAAGTCAAGTTTAATTGATAATTTTTCACTTGTTAGATTAATCACTTCGAGAAGAAAAGCGTCGTTAAGACGTCTTAATATCATATAATAAATTTCGAAGTAATAATAAGAAAAAAATGTAAAAATGTGACCCCGTTTATACCTTCCTAAAGATTAGGAGGGGTGGGGGGGATGGTTGTGTTTTTATTTCCTTCAGATATATCGTGCGGGGTCTTGCGAGTTAATTAGAAATATATTTTTCTGCTAAAGCTTTGAAAGACAACAAAGAATTTAACGTTAATGACTTGGTAATACATACTTCTTTTATCTGATAGATCTTTATAACACGTTTAGTTACCACTTATTCGCTCTCTCACTCACATTGTCTCCTAAAAAAACTGTCAACTAAAATGTATTTCAAAAAACCGACACATTCGGTCAATGCATCTTGTGATTTAATTGTTAACCGCAATTTCCTGTTGTAATTTAATTACAGAAAGACTTTTCGCCAACACAAAGCTTTTTCTTTGCTCCGATTGCTCAACTTTAAATTTAGTCTAATTCTGTACGAACGCGAAATATGTGCGTTAACTTCGACATTTCGAATCAATTCTAATAATACATATATACTATTGAAGTAAAATTTGTGATTCGAGCCATATACAAGGGAATTCATTTCCAAGCTTAACGCCACAAGGGTCGTTTAAAAGGCAAAAGTGACTTGTGAAGGTTAAGAGGACGACGTTGTATTTTCAGAGAGATGTGTCTTTTAACAGAAGTACCGAACAAAAAATTATAGCATAATAGTATAAATCTGAAAAGCACATGTAACAGGTTTCGCTCGCATGGATTTTTATGTCCCATGATTTTTCCTCTTTTCTTTTTCGGGACACATAACGCATATTAATGAATGCTCCATATAAAATACAAGAGCAAACCAATCTTTAATTTTTTAGTTAATAAAGTCATCATTAGTTCCCGTACTTGTATTAATTTACTTTTGATTTAACCTCTCGATCGGAAATGACGGGCCTCGCCCGTCAAAGTCGATCTTAGTACAGAACTTTCATTGTGATTTAAAATTTTTATGTTTCAATTTTTATTTAATATTACCATTGCTTTGTAAATCTATAGTTTCACAAAAAAAAATATTTTATACTGTTATAAATATATTATGTTTTATAAATATAATAAACAAAAAGGAAAGATTTTCTTTTATATACTAATACTGTACTCGGGATTTAATCGAAAATTGTTTAAACCTTGTACGTTAAATTTCAGCCAAATTAAAATATGATACAAAAATAGATCTACATATGGTGCTTACAAAAAATTAAATTAAAAACACTATGTATTGTTAAAATTCAGTTGTCAGAGTTGCATGAATTTTTGGACGATTTCTTCTAACGACGTAAGAAAGCACTATTTCTTTTTCATCACCTACGCCCAATCGGTGAAAGGAGGAATACCTAATAACGTAAAACTAAGCAGGATTTTTTAGTACATCGAGTTCAGCGGAACAAATTGCAGCCAACTGACTCACAAAACAACGCCCAGTATTTTCCGTGAATCGATCGGCATTTGAAATTCGTCGGAATACAAAACCACCAGCTCGAGATCCCATAATAGATCAGATCAAAACAATGCATAATAAAACTCTAAGACTACAATGTTAGCACCATCTGTATAGGTGTATAAGAAAGTTGCATTGAAACGTTCAACAGCTCAATGTGTCCCGTGGCCGGCTCTGCGCTGCGCTCGTCCACCAAAGATTAAAGATGTTATATCTCTAAGCACAGCAATTACGTTGACAACTTTGCCCTACAAACCGGAACACGGTAGTCCTTACACATTACTGTTGTAATATTTTAACGGTGGTAGAGCCATGCAGCTGCTCTCGCTGCTGAATAGGCCGGCTCGAAACGGATAAGTATCATGACTTCACAGAAAATCCGCGTGAAGTGAAGTGTTTTTGCTCCCCTTCCTTCCTCACTCTCTCATTCCCTCCATCCCCTCTCTTCCCTTACGTCTCCCCCTACCCCGCTTTTACTCCTCCTCCCTCGTTCTTACTCCTCCTCCCTCTGGATTTCAAAAATTCCCTCTTGTAGGCTGGCAACGCATTTGCAAGTGTTATATTGCAAATTTCCACGAGTGATGGTAATCACTTGCCATCAGGTGAGACGCTTGCTCGTTGGCCAGCCTGCCCCACAAAAAAAAACTCAAAATGTATACTTGAAGGTATCGTTCAATTTATTAGGAGTCGATTTTGATTTGTATAATGTACGACTATTTAACTTTAATTCCAATAGATATATTTCCTCCGTTTTAAAATGAAATAACCGGACACGGCGACATTAAGCGAAACGCAGTAAAGCCGAGGAGGGGCCGTCTAGCGACGTCAATGCCAACGGCGTAGTATTTGTACATCAACTAAACACAATTTCCCCGGGCCCTTGTCGAGTTTACGTCGCCGACAATTTTCCTCTCGTTCCACGCTACCCTCTTTATGACATGAATAATAATTTGTTTATTGTTGTCTCATTTCGCCTTGTTTACACGTCAAATAGAAGATTGAATTTCCTAAGTAATTTATTGACGAAGGCAGATCGGTCCGATGAAATTGCGACAGTGAAACCAATGAATATTTTAATTTATTGTTCCTTATTTTATTTATTTGAACATAGCTACAGCTTTTGAGTGAAATCACAAATATTATAATAAAATATTTTATTTTTAATATATGACATTTTTAATGTCAGAAACTTTATCAATTTACGCTAAAAACGATTTGACCATTTAGCAAATACTACCAATGCAATAGTAATGTACTCGTATTAAAGCATATTGGCATATCGAAAATCGATATCAGACAATATGTAGGATAACGAAGTTTAACTAAAAGGTTTATATAAGTAGAAATGTCTAAGCACGGACAGTGTCCACAGTAACAGCAACTTTGTTTAACGCTTGTTAAAAAACTGATTTAAAACAAGTCTTCCTGAATATTAGCTATCATTACTAATTCTTACTTAACATTATAAATCCGAAAGTGTTAGTTCATCCTTCTTACTTTATGACTTTCCAAATCTCGATCATGATTGACTACTTGTCTTTTTATTTAAAATATTCCAATCTAACCTTGGCCCCAAATTTCTATACAACATATTTTGTATTCCATTAAAAACTTAAAAAATTGGTTTAAATGTTTCACCGCATACTTATATGTTCTAGCTTTACAAATCGGAGATCGTGGATTTTGATCGAGCTGATACATACTGTCAGACAAGTAAAAAACCCATTTTTATCCAACTCAAGTGAGTGTCGTCCCATCTACTCGTCGAAGCCATCTGTGGCTTTGAGCAGTCATTATTAAAAAGTTAGTTTATAGTAATTGTCTCTGCGCCCGATTTCTCTTCAGTCTATGACTACGATGAGATTAAATGAAGAGTTAGCGCATCTATGTCAACACATACGCTTGTGCACGGATTGTGACCTCTTGTAGATAGGCCGAAGTAGCCGAGATCGGTCGGAAGAAATATTATTCCAATAAAACGAATCAACGTGTTCCTAGAAACAACCGCTGAGTGTTAGTGATTCAACCATTCAAATCCGCGTCTACTCAATGCTTTAAAAAAAACAATTCAGATGACTTGTTCGTTCGTCGTCGTCGTTTCTATTATGCATATTTTTAAAATAAACCGTTGCGTTAATATAGTTCACCAGTTTCGGTGTTACAAGTCTCACTGTGTTTTAAATCTGCAACAATATCTAAATAATACGTTAAAAAAAACCTACACCCATTTTCAGCATATTACGCAGACGAACAAGTGTATTTTGGCATAATTAAAGCTCGTGTGTAGATAAAAGACGTGCAAACGATGCCTTTTGTAAAATAACACGTAACAGGTAAAATACTGGTACCTTTTTTCTGTTCAATGCTGTGCGGAGGCGGCGTGGCTGGCGATTGAGCACGTGCCTGCAGCGTCGCCAGCAATTTCCGCTTATGGTTGCACAACTTGGTCAGCTCCGGTCCGCAAGCCGGTTGGTACTGCTTGCTCACCACCTGGGGACGGACAGGAACGTTAACGAAACTATATGGACATATGGACGCGGTTCAACAAAATAGAACCAAGACCATAAAGACTCACTTCTGACAAATTAAGACTTTCAGTAAAAATACATATTAAAATAACAAAACTCAAGTTTGTTTTTTAACTATGTTAAAACTTGAGTATTGAAAAGAAGTGATCCTTTATAATTTTTCATACATAAATAATCAAGTAAATTTGATATGTGGTTACCATTTAAGGCGTTAGCACAAAAAACGCTTTTAGTGGATTGGATCCATTTTACATGACTAGGTGTCATATATCTTATGAAGTAAAAATACTTGTTCGGAAACATCACCTTGAAGACGTTCACATTGTAATCAAATACAAACTGGCCCGTTGGTGTAGTGGTTATGCTCCTGACTGAAAAGCTAAAGGTCGTGGGTTCGCTTCCCACCAAGGACGAAATATTTGTGCGATGAGCAGAGATATTTGTTCTGTGTCTGGGTGTTAATTATCTATATAAGTATGTGAAACAGTTATCTGGTTATCACGGTCTCTGCCTAGTTTATGATCAGATGACAATGGGTGAGATGTCATATTATCGATATTATTATTATAGAGTTTATATAAAAGGCTAGTTATTATTGCCGGTAATGCAATTCTCTTAAAGATTGAAAGCTTAAGATCACACGGACGGAACGTACGTGGAGTTACATCTATTCGTGAGTCATACATGGATTTGGCCGTACGGAGATCAAATTCCCAATTCCTTTGGTAAATTATCAATTAAACTGCTGAACTATTATGGTCAAAAGAACAACCTTGTGAGAAGCAACTAAAAGCTTATCTATGACACGAATCTTAATTAATTAGCAACTCGTTAAAGAATTTGTTTCACCCATTCAATGTTAGAATGTTAAACAGAAATATTTGCTTATTTTTTTTTTAAAGTTACAGCTTGCTGTTATTCTTTTGTACAACGAATAACGACTCGTTAAGAAAGAAAAAAAGGCCGTTCTACATGTTTTTGCAACATCGTAAGTATTCGCTTCAAGAACATAATAACAAAAACACTTTTAATTAACTGAATAAGTTAACCATTAATTAAAACAAATTATAAAATCTTGTTAATGTCTTCAACGGAGCAGGTGCAAAGTTTTTTAATGTATTAAAACAGACAAATGGGAAAGCTTTGTAAAAAAAACCTAAAAATGGCCCAAAAAATATATACGTAAGACTTCCAAACGGTATTGCCAAAGTAAACAACTCATGTGAATTTTGATAACGAAATAAATTTATCTCTCATATGAATAACATACTATAAAAAAAAAATCAAACTAGAAGCATAGATAGATGAACCATATGAGAAGAAATATAGTCATTTATATAAGACATCACAATTTCATTATTTTATTGTTGTCGTAGCATAATACGTGACCGACATACATACAAACATACAAAGCCGCAAAACGGTAAATTTTTGTGTAAAAGTAGATTGCAAAAAATAAGACCACTTACTTTTAACGACATAAAAAATACAGGTCATGGGTCAAATGGTTGAAAGTATAATTTTTTGTAGCAAAATACTACACTGCTACTAGCCTGAACAAAATACTTTTCATCGGATTTTAATAGGGGGAGTAATTAGGAACTGGACTAGCAAAAGACGGTTAAATGATGATCAACACGGTGTCTTACAAAGTAGCTCAAATTTATTCAACCAAACCAAAATAAATAATCATCATTGCCCATTTCATTGATCGGCTTGGCGATCATAGTTCATATCGATTTGAGCTATAAACTATTCGCACAACCCATTCATCAGCTCAACGTCGCGTGTGTGTTACTGAGACCTTTCGTAATAGGTGTTTAATGGTAGACACTACAACATGGACTAGCAACAGCAACGTTGACGCTCTTTCCGCTTGGTGAAGAGGATTCGCAAATCCGTCGGCTGCTCTAAACGGGCGCACTCCGCTTGGCAGCGCAAGCAAATTGCCACGTTGTAAGCGAACAACTGTAATCTATGGTTGCCCAATGGTGACAGTCATGTTAGCTTCGAAACATATCGTTAGTAGTTGACAGCAGATATAACGAACAATAAAAAACAAGCTTTAATTCAAAAATTCAATTTATTTTAAAAGAAAATAATAATTAAATTGTTGTTCCATCAAATAATTTCAAAAGCTTGTATCGGTCGAGAAATTTATCTAAGTTAAATTGTTCATTATCTGTTTTCTATTTGCGCTACATGCTCCATGATACCCTATTAATGCAACGTCACCGAAAATACGCAAGTATACCAAACTTGAGTCCAATCGAACGTTAAATAATAAAGAAAGTGATATTAATTTGCGCGTATACTAACACGGCAAATATAATAATAACTTATCATAACCGAACACAACAGTGTTTTATAATCTCTGATATGCATGACACTAACTAAATTAATTGTACAATATAAATTCATTGACCTTTTCTCTTATCGTTTTCAAAGCAGATTCCCAAATTTCAGAAGACTTCTTTTACAGAACACATGTAGAAAAAAAAATATCTTCACGTATATTTTTTTGTTTCGGTTTCAACTCTAGCTACCGAATTAACTTATTCAAATTCTGCAACTCGTTTAAAATTAACAGCCTCATAAAGACTTGTATCATATTATATGTATACCGTTGTGATAACTGTGTGCAATGCGATGCAGGAGTTAAATGATCCTATTATTAAAAAACCTAATTTATATTAAGATGTAAATAACATTACTGTATAACTGGAAGGGGAAACTGATGACCTGAAATACAGATTTTGCTCAGTTTAAGCATCAGTCTACCTTTCAAAGTTACACCTACATTTTCAAAAGTTATTTTATATATTTAAAATGATTTATTCCATAAAACTAAATTGGTGGGAAATAAATAATTATCACTCTTATTAATTAATAATGATTCACACAAGACAAGTGTTATTATGCACAACGCACCAGATACATTAGATCAGGTACACTGTTCAACCCTAGAGGGTTCCCGTGTTTGGACAAAACGAGGAAATTGCCGTCAGCGGGCACTAAGTAACTGGTGCGTTAGCGCGCCCCCGGTAATAGACGCTCAATTTACAACTGGAGAGCACATTACGACATGTCAATAGGCAGCCTACTCCCCTTCATAATATGTATCAGTTACGCGAGCCGTTAATTCGCCTGGCGTACGGGATTAGGTGTATGGACGGCTTCCGCGCTATTTTTATAGTTTGTTATGAATTACTTTATTAATTTATTCTGTTATGAATTACTTTACTTTATTCTAATTCCAAATATGATGTCCATTGTTTGTGTACATTAATCTTATGATCGTTTGTTGACATAGATCACAAATCTTGAAATCATGACTATGTGTGCAATTAATGTCCATAGATATTTTACCAGCCCAAGGGTCCTCTGCTTGCATTTAAGCAAACGGAACGCTCGAATCCACACAGGTTATCAACTCGGGATGTAATAAAAGGGAAAAGATAGTCAAATTATTTGTTAACACAGCTTCTATGACACTAATATTACCATCTATTCGTTGAAGTATTAAATTTCTATCTTAGAATACTGAGTGTATTCTAAGATAGAAATTTAACTAACTAACAAACATGTATATCATCAATAGGTCATGCTCGCTCATGTGCGTTGTGATTCCGTATCAAATTTAGGGGCTATGTTTAGTCTGTGTCACTCTAAAATAGTATGACTATGCAAAAATCACGGAGATTAGAGAGGGCAACGGGCTCAATCACTGCGCGAACAACCACATTCGCATATGGTAATAAATAATAAATGAACGATTAAATAAAGGCAAACATCATTGGGTAATCTCGATTTCTGTCACGTTGAGCTGGACGCCATTAATCGATTGCGCAACCAAATGTTCTACGTTTAAAACGCTCAACTTTTTTAAACGATACATGGTCACGCGACGCGCGGCCATTCGTCCTCGTCCCACTCGGCGTGCAATCACATTAGCAGTCAAACATCAAATTATGACAAGGGTTGCGACACAACGGGCCGAACGAAACGCGGTGATAGAGTAATAAATAATACGGCCATACGTTTACTTGGCACGACTTAAACGGCCCGTGTTGCCACGTAACTAACCGAGCAAAACAATGCGGAGGGGTAATACTTCCTAGTCTCAAAAAGAAGGTCGAGTGCTAACTCGGCGTGGTGTGTACAAAAGCTTTGAGATTACGTAGAACAATGAAAATTTTTAGCCTTTTATTTTTATTCAACGCTAAAGGTATTTTCGTATAATATCGTTTCAAGTTCTTATGTATAGGGTCTCACGACAGGTTACCTTGGAGGTTCTTATTACATACATAGACAAATATATTCTTAAGAATATAAGATAAACGACAAATGTATATATAGAAAATTTAATTACAAATAAATGTTAAGATATTACAAAATATGCATTGGTTTAGCAAATTATAGAAATAAAACTTTACAACAGCATAATTTTCATTCGATTCGTATGATTTATTTTGAAAGCAAAATCCTAGCGAATAAGCATGTTTAAGATATTTTTTATGAATATTATAAGCACAGCAACGACTGTGAGTGGTTTGAAAGTAAAAAATCCAGTCTTCAGATAATTTTTTTATTTAAAATAATAATAGATAAGGAATATATCTATTTGTATCATTATTTAATAGGCGATGATCTGTAGACGAATATTCGAAATCTATCTCAAACAAGCTAACATTTTATCACAAGTATCGCAGAGTTAGACCGACAAACAACAAGACAATTAAAACAATCATTTAATATAGATATTGCAGCATTCTTATCAACAGTATTGAAACAATCAAATGTTAAACATTTGATTGACGGTTAAAATAAGACGCTTGTGATAAATGCACAACACCAAATAATGCCTTACAATACTTTCTTTCTTTTTTTTCCCAATTGAAACAAAAGTTAAACATTTATCAATGGATAGTTTATTAAATTACAAACTGAAGTATGTTTTATCTTAATTTTATTATTTATTCTTGAGATATCCATCCGAAGGGCGGCGACATCCGCTGGGTCAGCTAGATAATATTATAAATGCGAAACTATATTAATTATTAGTTAGACCTTACACGCAGCCACTGGGATACGAAGCGACATAATTTTATGAGATATACTCTTGTAAGGCCAAATGCCACAGAGTACTTTCTTTAAAGAAACGCGAACGAAATGAAGACAAGTGAATAAAAAAAAATGGGAAAACGATTTTCACATTAGCAGACGAAGCCGCATGCTAGACCTAATGGACAATAATTTTTTTAAAAAAACGCTACTCTTATTGTAAGACAAAAATGTCTTGTGTTATAAGAGCGTTTTACATACATAAATCTTACGCGGACAAACACCCAGATCCGAAACAAATA
>DWHO01000368.1:0-21106 GCA_018247575.1 Eurytides lysithous rurik | reverse complement strand
AGATGTTTTTAAAAGAACTGGTATTTTAACGGTTGCCTCACAATATATACTTTGTAATATATTGTTCATTCGACAAAAGCTTAATAATTTTATAAAAATCCCTCGATTGCTTCTCCAAAAGGAGAAAAAATCGTTCCCATGAACGATTGCTTTACGCATATTTAATAAAGTTCCACAAAATATCTTAGATCTACCACTCTGCTCTTTTAAAACTAAAATTAAGAACATTTTGTTGCATAAAGCTTACTACATTGTTCAGGAGTTTTTTTAGGAGGAACTTAATTGATTGACCCATATACGGGATAGCTATTACATTGTTGTGTAGGCTTAACTAACTGTAACCGTATTTTAAAAGAGCAACTATTGAGTTACCCTCCGGCTCTTCTCAACAGAACTGCATTCCGAGCCGGAAGTAGCTTTCTCATGAACAAAATGTAAAAATGACGATTCAAAAGTGCTTGCAAAGGCTTTAACTTGAATAAATATATTTCGATTTGATTTGATTTGAATCCGACGCTACGGCAGTTCGATATCAAAACCGTCAATGATACGATATCGAACTTTTCATACACCGACAATCGCGAGATTCGAGACGCGAATTATACAACGGTGTCCTTAATACGGGGCCCGGGCCGCTTGGTTCACGCACCGGGTGTCGTAAGCGGTCAACCAACACCGGCTGTCGTAACTACTCCACCTGTCTGACGCGGTTTTGCGACGAAAATGCGCCGGTTTTTTTCCTCAGACGTTCGCTCTGACCATTTCGAACGTCTATGGCACGGTTTACTGGCTTTATCACTTATGTGTTTTGCTAATGTTTTATTATTAGTGATAGAAATGTGAATATGTCGGACAGAAAATTCAAATTAACGATTCGAGTAGAGTGATCGCTCTACCACCCTTATTGCTTGTCATTGAAATGACTCTGTTATTTGTTTTTTACACATTACTATTTTGGGTGAAACATAAAGGAGTTTTATGTTTTTTAACAAATTTGATAATGGTACTTACGATTTTCAGGAATATAAATAATAATTCTACGGGCTTTTTTTTACTTAATTCTTTTCAGGCTTTGCGTTTCGTCATCTTCACAAACATATGTATATATCAATCCTTATCGTATTGTATAAACGACAAAATTTATTACAACCGTGTCACACATTAAGTTAAAGGACGCTTTATCGTTTTTATGAGTGTTAATTATTAATACATTCAAAAATTCCTAGCATTTGTCAAGGATATCAAGCGGTGACATCACGTGATTCGAGCATCGTAAAACAAGATTCAAACGGCGCCAATATTAGCTTGTTTGTACATATACCGTAATATCCATTACTTAGAACTGTACGAATATATAATATCAGTGGCGGTACCACCAAACAAGCCCAAAAACCCGGCTTGCCCAATAAGAAAACATTTATATTGAATGCGCGGGAATATTTGCGCACTTTTAAATTTGAGCGTTGCGGGAATTATGTGCTAATTATTATTTTTATATTTTACTCCTTAGTAGGGCGAGTCGGGCTTTTGGGCTTGTATGGTAGTACCGCCACTGAGTAATACGCGAGGTTTACATTATAATAAATATAATGTAAACCTCGCGTTCAACGTCGCAAATGTCGTATAGCTGTGCAGAACGTGGCACCTTTTCAACGTTTGGATTTTTATGAATGTCCTCAAGCTATGTTCTCTGAAATACATGTTTTTGGGCAAAAAACGCACCGTTCTGTATAACCACTTTGTTTGGACCAAACGTAGTCAACGTCTCCAAATATTCCAAGTTTGTATATGAGTTTTGAGAACTTTTGATGGAGTTTGTACTCGTAAAGAAAATTGTTTATGAACCCGGACCTTGTATACAAATACTAATATGATAAATAAGAAATAATACAGTTATCGACCATAAATTAAAAACTATCGTACTTCCTCGATACTGAACATATTACTCCAATCTTAAAAGATTTGAATTACAGAAACGATTATTATAGGTTAAGGTCAAGTAGAGTTCTAGAAACATAATTTGTGATAAATTCTGCTTACATTAATACGACAAGACGAAATGCAGTTTTATTTTTCAACCAAACCTTTAAGGAAGCCAGTATAAGGTACAAAATCTCGAATCGTTGAGCGAAGACAGGTGGCTACGTCACCATACAATGTCGCAGGTCAATATTTGACATTTGAAAAGCCAACAAAACTGAAATTGTATAACCTTCGTGTGAGCTCGCGATTGCGAAAGAGTAGTGTCACTCTAACGTCTCGCTCTATTGGTATTTAGTTGTATGTAACGTAATTGCACGTTAGAAAAGGTCGACGATGCTAATGACGTGGAAGGCTGTAATAAACATCACATCAACTGATGTTTCATTCACACTGACAGATTGCAATTAAAGCCCAAATGTCACCGAAACTATTGGCGATATTG
This sequence comes from Eurytides lysithous rurik, assembly GCA_018247575.1. Lineage (NCBI taxonomy): Eukaryota > Metazoa > Arthropoda > Insecta > Lepidoptera > Papilionidae > Eurytides > Eurytides lysithous. The sequence goes on along the minus strand of DWHO01000368.1, from coordinate 18,681 downwards.
GCGAATCGAAGCAGTTATATATTGATCTTAATTCAGGAGGTTTTTATTTAAAATTAAGATATACCTACTTTTTTACATTTAACTTTAAAGGCCTTATAGCCTAAAGGCTTTATGGCCTTTAAAGTTTAAAATAATAATAAAGTAATTGGCCGCACCTCAATTAACTAAACTTTTAAATTGATTAGTGTGAATTCGAATGTTGGCATCGTACAACACAATTATCGTCCTGTCGCTTGACATTTGACAGGTAATTTTGTGTGCTTTCAAATTAGGAGAAACAACACCGTTGTTTTGAATTGCTGCCTAAGAAGCAGCGTGAGAAAGCTTGTATTACTATTTACAAAATGTTATTCCTATAATTTAACACTACCTCAATATTACCCTCGGTAAAATTCATTGACCATCAAGCTTTGTTATTTTAAAATCGAAATCAGTCGTAACATATTAAGGCATGCCTATACCATGCCATATCCATGGTTACACAGAGCGCAGGTATCCTTTTTATTACCTGATACGGTTTCGGTAGCAGAAAACTTTATAAACCTAAGGAAACCTATCTTTTAGTGACCCCTAAAGCGAAACGTGGGTGTCGAGTTTTGTATTCGTCGGACCCTCTCCTGACGACCTTAATTATGTGGGAACATAAGGCGAGGTGTCCTTGTAGAATGGACCTTCAAAGAGCCGCCCTACATCCGGTTTAAACCGCCTTTAAATTGTTAATTATTTCGCTGTAAGTTCGAATTCGTTTCGAACGTTAATTTTCGCAACAGATGGTATTTTAATTTAATTAAAAATAATGACAAATATGTATAAGAAACATCAGTATAATCATGTATATATACTACAAATTCATTATCAAATAATCATTTTATGGTTTTCATTGCGATTATTTCGTTTTCTTAATTTCCGACCTTTCGAATCATTATTGTATTCATAGTCAGGACCGGTCTGAGTCCTTTTTTTGTGACAATAAATCAAAGTTCCTTATAACAATTAATAATATTACCAACTACATTATTATTTCTTATTCATTCGTTATTATTTCATTAATAGCGAAAAATACAGGAGTTGATGATTTATAGTTTGGGGTAATCAAAGTTACAGATGCAAAACATGATTATATACAACTTCGATTTATTATTTTATTTTAGATTTCTTTCCAGTACAGGTCAAATGGATAGAATTATCCAATGTCGATAAAATATAGGACTACGTCGATTTGTTTTTAACTCTTTCTTTCTACCCTGTCAGAATGTAAGCTTCTTTTTAAATTGCATATTATTTTGTCACGCACGGAATATGATGTTGTAAATATTTCCGGCCGTCGTTTGTGTCTTTGATAAGTGAAGTCGGAACAAAAGGTCGCGAAACTTTCGGTGACTTTTGATACCATCGCTTTCAATTGTGTAGCCGGGTATTATATTAACATCCACTTTCAAAAAGCTCATACAATTCATTCTGGTCCGATGACGGTAACTTTTGAACGCTGAACTAAATTTGCGTTAATGCTATTGCACTATACTGTACAGCCTCCGGTTGCTTCTTTAAAACGAAAGATGTGAAGCAAAATTGGTTCTTGATTTGTTCTTATTACCTAGCAATCACCGACAACATTCCAGACGTATTAAAATAAAATAAAACCTCAAACACAGCGGGACATCCAGTGAATCCTCTATTATTCTTATTTTGCCAGACTGCACGTCGATACATCCCTTTGAATGATTTGCATTTCCTTTCATTTGTCAATCCTTGAGGTGTTGATTGAATCCTGTCTACAAAGGTAGAAATCTTATGAGTCTTTTTAAATATTTATATGAATTCGTTTTCAACTTGATGACCTTGTTATAGCCGCTCTACTTAAGCGAAATATACACACGTTAAAACAGTTTGTCCTGTCTAATAGTAGCACTGTTACTTATTAAAACACCGCTTATATCGGAGTGGTCTGGTGCATTAATCTTACACACTTTATATTTATTCAAAGACCAAATATAATACTTTTATTGAATTATTCACTAATATCACTGATTAATATTTACACATTAAACTGTATAACCTTATTAATATTAGTAAATATTACATAGTAAATACAGTACATATAAGTTTTAGCTTTAAAAAAAAAATACGGCAGAAAGGTAATGATTTTAATTCACCGCCTCTTTACAATGCAGTGATAAGAAGCGTTAACATTTAATTTTGCTCCTTTTGCAAAACGAAGCCATTACCGTATTTAGACATTATTCGGTCGCCGCGCCTCTGATGTTTTCAGTTTCACTTTTTAGCGAACGCCGAGTGAAAGTCGTTGATTTAAAGTTTCCAACATTTCATTTCATATCGCGCGTTGTAAAAGCCGAATGAAGTCATAGTTAACGGGGATGTCGTGTTTTAAAGCGTGTTCGTATAAACGAAAGTACGTTTGCTGAGTTTACTTATAGATTTGAACAGTTAATGGAATTATAAAATATTCATAAGAATAATAGAGCATCCTGTTTAGTGGTGGTTTGACATTAATTCCCTCGTTTCACCTTTGGGCACATCTTCATGTTACTTAACGTTACGTAACAGAGGTAATGGCATCGCGGTACGTCCGAAAGCGCAAAGACGTTATGCAATCGCCGTATTTTGTTCCCAATGTATTTTAGCATGATTGCTTGAACGAGAAAATCGTTGTGCTTATAATTAACTTTTATTTCATACATAAAATTTCGATACAAGTAATAGATATTGAGGTACTTACTATATATAGCACAACATTTTATATCTTTTTTTTAAATAACTTCGTATTATAAACTACAACTCCTTAGTCGCTAAGACTTCGGTTACGTGTCGTGTCAAAACAAAACAAATCTAAGTCACTCTCCGACATAAATTCGATATGCTTTTATAAACCATGTGGAGGTGTTGCTCCGGTACTGGATAAAAAGAGAAAAACAGCAAACACATTCTCCTGTTCTTAGCATTTTAGGACTCAAACAATAAATTACGACCTTGTCATTGTCTTCAAGGTCATAATGGATGAGCTTTTATTAAACTTCTACTTTAATCGCCTGTTTAAGGGATTTTATAAAGTAAAACGTTTTCTCATTAGTTTCAAGTTAGATATATATACATATATATATACATATATATATACATGTACATTGCATTGTTTTACAACTATATATTATTCACGCGAATACAAAAGATTATTAAAACTAACCTAAGCTATTTATTTTCAAACGGGCTCATTATTTCTTGCATTTAATGAAACCAATAAATGTAAATATTTTATTTTGCACACTTCAGACCCATTTAAAACTACAGTTTATTAATTATAGTCAATAAAATACAAAATCATTTTCATTTCTTGTTCTTATTTATTCTTTCAAGGATCCGGTTTCTAGAAACGTCCTTGCAAATCGAACTTTTGTACAGAGCGAACAGTTCAGTTTCAGGTGACCTGGAGACGTCGAGGCGAGCGGCTGAGCAGGAAGCGAACAACTTTCTATTTTGCCCACCTGCCTGGTCCTGCAATTCCTCACGACACGCTCTAGGAAAATCAATCTTCGAACTATTAACAATTAGACCTATTTTCCCTTACATTGGTTGCGCGTATTTAGCAGAATGCAATACGGTTCAATCTATGCTTCATTTAAATTCTCGTTTTTTTTTATTCCGAGCCGTAGGCGGAATTGTGACGATGTGCCAAGGAAATAGTACTTGTAGGATATAAATACTTCGTTTACAAATATAACGGAAAAATATCGTATGTAATAAAAATGACCTTGGTAAGTCCTTTTGTCAACAGTATATTTGTATTTATGTTTTATTTTATTCTTCCGCTCTTACATAAAATAATTAATTATGCCTAGCCAGTAGTTTCAAAACTACAGCCTATAAACCGAGTTAGTACATAATTTAGATTGAATAAAATCACTCACACTTTCCCTCACGTCTCTTTGTTAAACGCTTACGTGATTATTTTTACAAAGATGAATTGTGTGGCAGTACAGTTCAAACTCACGTTTTTATTTAATTGTAATATACTTATGTAAATGTGACCTTTGTTACATTGTCAAAGTAACAATTTACTGTTATGCGTTGTAAATCTAAACATTTTTTGTACCATACACTTGTCACAAAGTCTGGATTGTGCTTACCTTTAAATCTTCGCAATGCATTTGTTGCATATCTTTAATCTCAATTCTACTTTACTGTTGTATTGCAACTATTCACAAACGCATCGCAAAATTGCAATATTACAAAACAACTGAAGATCACTTACGATGGATCGCATCTGTAGAGTTCGCTCGAAATATCACGGTTTTGCCAACTGTTCCAACTTCCTTTAAACAACAATGTGTAAGGATTACTGTGTTCTCGTTTAAAGGGTTGACAGGGTTACCAGTTGAGGAGCGCGACACGGAATCAAACGGTTTTTATAACGGATTAGGAAGCAAACGAGCAATCCACTCACGCAAGCGATTACCGCCGCCCATTGTAGACATTCGTAGCATCAAAGGACTTACAAAAACGTTGCCGGTCTTTGAGGTGGGAATAGTCTCTCGTTGAAGAACCCTCGGTGTAATTCCAATCGGTGACAATGTATTGTTATATTTTCTCGTCTCGCCAGCTTATTTACTAAAACTAAACAGCAATGCAAGCTGTTGACAGTTACAATTGATTTCCTTGCTCTTACTAATGAACAATTTGTTGACAATATCTGCAATTTATCCGTCGTATTATGGGTATCCATGGGCAGTGAATCACTTACAGTCACTCACTTCCACTAACTTTTAATAAACAAACAAAAACAAATTTCAAATAAAACTAACAACACACTCAAGTGACGCTTTAAATTCGAACCGTTTGAATTTAAAGCGTCATTGGCGTATAGCTGAAGTTCAAGGTTCAATTAGAATGAAAATTCCGCAAAACCAATCTTGCGATTGGATCCTTTGTACTAAAAATTGTATAAAAACTGATTAACAATTTACGGTGTTATGTTAGAACATGTATTCAAAAAATGAAGACGAATTGAGGACTTTCGAATATAATACCCTTAATTGTGATAATAAATACTACTGGCGATCAGATTAGTGGCCGAAATCGACCAAAGGAGGTTTTCTTCAAAGAGTTTCTTCCCTTTATTCATTGAACAATATAGTTATTCAATTATGACACTTATGATTCGACAAATCATTTGACATTAATAGTATAAATGTAAACAAGCGTATTGGGATATCTAATTTAATATATTATTTATAAATAACATATATAAATTGAATTACTTTGCCAATGTGCATGGTTCTCCGTGAGCACAACCGGCTGTAAAATGGGGAACAAATTTTTCTGTTCACGTACTTATATGATAATATAAATGTTAAGTATACGTTAGACATTCAAGTGGAAATATAAGAAAAAATATATATCATTTAACGCTACTATTAGAATTAAATACGTTACTTTAAACAAGGAGAAAAACAAAGAAACGGAACAAGCCTGTACGATTATTACGATCAATTAAGTGTTCAGTAATTAGAAAATGACGGACTTCAAACATTAAGACATTGAGCGCATGTATTTATGAAAAACTCGATCTGCACGAAACTGCACGCTATTAGTTAGTTTATTTATGATGTCTATTGATGCCTATATTTTCTATGAAACGGTTCGAAATTGGTGATTTTAAGAAATGCTTTAATAAGGAAAGAGCACGTATGTATGTATTTCATACACATAAATGAAACTAAATCAAGATAGCGGTAGCAAGTTTATGCAAAAAGATAATTTTATGTTTTATGATTATTAGTAATGCAAATATCATTGTATAATGTTGAGACATCTTATGAGTAAAATATAAGAAATGACCGAATATAGAATCAAATAGTAATTAATATTAACTTGCGGTTATATAGTATATCAATAAAATACTACATATAGCGCAGTGAGCTTGTCTAATGAAGTTACTAAAAAAGGTATTGTTTAGTATTTCGATTCTATTTTGGTTATTTTACTGTTTTATTTTAAATTATAGAGGTTGTGTAAAAACAGCGCACATGCTCCCTCTTCCTAAGTATAGGTTTACTCCCATATCATTTCGGCGTCATTATAATTAGAAAGGCTTCCTGTGGTATTTTATTAACATTTAATTCAGTATATATCAAAAAATAGGCCATGTTATTTGGCAATACGCTTTCTATAAAGGCCCAAATACTAATACAGCATATTCAAACACATTTTTTTTAATATATTTTATCACGCACACACACACTTTAATAATAACGAAAATTTAATTTTGTTGTTACTACCTTGTATGTAAAGGAAATAAGACTTGTAAGCAGATTATTGTGCTGTTAAATTGTTGAACTTGTATTGTATAAATTAAGGAAGAGCGGGGCATCCTGGCACAGGTAAATATTTACTTAAAAGGATGTCCATACTGTAAAAAACTATTTTGTAGTTGTTGGTTTGAGAAATAAACTATTTCTATTTCTACAGCACCTGTTTCGTACTAAACAAAATGCCCTCATTTTAACACTACACACGTGATAGCTGATTCATGTATAACTGTGAACATTACCACTTGTGACACTTGCGTTCCATTGTAAGAGAGCGAAGAACACGACAACACTAATTTACATGAGACGAATACAAGCGAACCTTATTGCATTGTAATAAGGATCATAATTACAAAATCGACTTACATTACGAAATGGAGAGTTGACAAGTACAACACCTGTTCACTTCGAGCGAGCATAAATCGGTCACTTAGACATCTTTCGCATTGTTGGGATTTCTTTTCAACGATTAAAAAAAGAACTTCTATTGGCCTACTTCTAATAGTTGTTTGTTAAAATTCTTATGACTAAAATCTTTAGCTTTACATTTTATTTTAATATAAATTTATGTTTTCAGTGTTTAATTGTTAAAAATTTATGTGTATTTTTAAACTATTAACAACCATTAAACATTTCAGACTGGCCCGTTGGTGTAGTGGTTAGTCCTCCTGACTGCAAAACCAAATGTCGTGGGTTCGATTCCCACTCAGGACAAAATATTGGTGCGATGAGCATGTATTTTTTCTGTGTCTAGGTGTTAATTTTCTACGCTTATATAGATTATTAACCAGCAACTTGTATACATACTTGTATATATATAAGTATGCATACCAGTTGTCTGGTTACCATAGTACAGGCCTAGTTTGGGATCAGATGGCAATGTGTGAGATGTCCCATGATATTATTATATTATATTTCTTAAAGACACTAAAGAACTCGACGGCATAAAATTGCATCATTGTTTTATAGACTATTATATATACTTACTAATTATATAAATACTAAAAAGTTTTATAGACTATTATATATACTGACTTATTAGATATAAGGCTATTGTAAAAATAACTCAATAACCTAGTTCATAGTGATTTCTTTGCTTATACCTACGGTTTTTAAGTTACGGTTTTATTTGTTGAAATAAGGAATACTAATTTATGGATTTTAACGCCTTTCTATTATATTTTAGGTTTTTTTTTCAAGGTTTTAAACACTTTACAAGTCATGGAATAAAAAAATAGAGAACCGATAAAATTCGTTTGATTTTAACAGTGTGTAATATTATCGGCAATACATACAGGAAATAATTGTTTTTACCGACCTCAGACAGGTGGACAGACTATCTGTGTCCCGTGACAAATTGGAATTATTTAATAAAGTAATCATGAATAGTTTAATTACTTATTACATTTGTGAATAATATTACTTAGTCAATACATGAAGTATTATTATTTTCGCTCATTTATATCAAATAGAGACATGCACCGCTTATGCCGGTTCGTGACTTGCGTTGTCAAAGGTCACTTATTAGAACTGCCTTGCAACAAAGCGAGTAAAAGGATTTAGGTCTGAACACATTCCATAGCAACACCCATTATATAAATGCCATTGTTTGGCCTTATTGTATGTATCCTACTATTTATTGCTTAAAATAAAGCTCTATTAAACCTTTAAGGCACTTTATGTCTATTGGCTCGTTTGAGGCTATTTCTAAGCATCACACGTCGCGGGCAGTGGGTTTTTTCTCACTTAATAATTTCTGATTAATAATATTTGTTTTTCATTTACTTACTATAGTGTAGTATGTCCCTACAACACACCTCAAAATATCATTAGTAAGCGCGTTTTGTTTCTTAACTAAAATTAAATAATAAACTTGTGTATATCATAAACAAAAAATCTTTAAAAACGAACCTATGTTTTTAAAAATGCCAAATGATATTGTTTTTATCCATTATAATGCCTAGTTTATTCTGATTTTACAATAAAGTACGAATAAATAAATAGAGTGAAATATAAAGGCTGATTTTGTAAGGGTATATATTGCAATGAAAAACAGAAAATTTTATGAACAATGAAGCAACAATAACTCTGGCGCTTGTAGAAGCAGTTAAACAGGAAACTCAAGCTTTTAAATATAAGTTTCGTTAAGCATATATAATTGTTTAAAGGTCAGATTGTTCAATATACAGCAGCTGATTGGCTTGCATCTTTGGTTGGTTGATGTTTCGATTAAAATAAATTGATCAAATATTAACAATATAGTTTTTATAGTATCTATTAAAACAAAGAAATATTTATATATCCGTAACACAGCTTTTGGATAGTTTATTCGTCAATTAGCGGAAACATTATAGTAATAATATTTACGCATGTTTACGTGTTGCATTTAGTTCCTTTACGCCATAGTGTCATAAATATAAGAAATAAAGAGTAAATCAATAAAATAATGCCAGATGGTACTAATTTTGACTCGTAGTTTAATGATTCCAGTATTTGGTACTGCACACTGTTAGATATTAAGAACACACGATATTAAGAAAAAACAACTATTTTATATGTAGGCTTAAGTTAACATTAAAAGGTTTAAAATAAATATATATAAAGGTACCAATCAACTACTACTACTCGATGAAAATAAAATAAACCTCTAAATAGCCAAATAACAAGAAAAGCACTGTGTCCCACTATTGATACAGACATTCGATACAGGCCTTATTTGCATTAACAAACATGAACAGCTGTTGTCGATGTCACATTTTTACACTATCACTACATTACTCACAGGACATACTTAAATGAGATTTAAAACTAAACTTCAGTTTATCGATAAACAGTCATCACATCACTATTTTTATGTAAATTTTGTATTTATTAAAAGGAAGCTTTCGAAATTGTTAATCCTACTACATATCTATGAATTTACATTATACTTAAGTGCGGAGGTTACAGGGATCGTGTGGTAGGATGACCCGTAGCTAAATACCATCCGACGTATAAAATATGTCTCCATTCACTCTCGGTATGCCGCCTGAGCTTAAAAGGTCAACAAGGGATGGCCAAGGTCTCAGTTCACTCTACTTGAGATTGAAATTCTAGTAACAAATGCTCCAACATAGCTATCATGTTCGGTTAGCAAAGAAAATGACCCATTTGGCGCAATTGTTAAGCTATTGTTTTCGATGTCGCAGGTCGTGGATTCATTTCCCACTCGCGACTAATATTTGTGGCATAACTGTTTCGGATCTGGGCATTTCTCCGGGTGAAATTTATGTACTTGTAATGCCCTTATGTTGCAAGATATGCGTGTCTTAATAATGGGGCAGGTTTTTTTTTAAAAAAAAAGAACTTAATGATAAATTTTTATGAAATTTTCATTAAAAAGATTTAGTTTTACTTAACTACTGATGAGTTTAACGATTTAGTATCTTAATACATCACATAACCAAGATATATAAATTCAAATCGATAGATAAAAATTGAGCACACCTATTTGGTTACCGTGTATAAGAAACGTAGGGTTGATTTGATGTTTTATCTTTAAATTACATAATATAAACTAAAACATGTTACTTATTTCTCATATATTTCGTTTAAATATATACATTTTTAACTTAAGTAATAATGTTAACAGATTTAAAATTTCAACTTTTAAACTAGGACAAAGGAAACATGTTAAAATCATATTTTATACGTTTTAGACACAAGATATTTTTAACTCAACACATAATATTTTGGCAGTTAATGACAATTAAACAGAATGGGATTTTTTACTTTTTTCTCAGGATTTATTCTTACTAACAATAAATTAGCAAACATTCCTTTCTCAATATATTTACAACGAAATCCATACTAAATGAAACCGGTCAAATTTGCTTAATCTTCTCGCGAAGCATTACAGGAACCAGTTTCTGATTGACGTATCGATATTCAATATGAAATATCTTTAATTAAATTCCCTAAAACACCATAAAACTGGTTTCAAAGTATTTTTCCTGGAAATATACATTTTATTCATACTGAAAATAAACAAACAAGTCAACTGATTAACAGTTAACCTTTGAAATTTACAAATTTATCTAACATTTATTATTATATTTTAAATAATTGTTGTTTTGCCCCTATTTCCCTGCGACTAGAGCCGCGGGAATCACCTAGTTGTATAAAAAACGTATAGAAGTTGTTTATTGTTAGGTTTGTTGAAGGCTATACGAGGAAAATTTAACTAACCAAACTACATCTTTGTGTAAAAGTCTCTATATAAAGTACAACTTTATATTGACACATGTTCTCTTCACCTATATGTCTTGACAATATTGTACATACAAAGAGTTATATGAACTTTGACGTTAAACGTAACTTATTGCACGAGTTCACTCTCCAATGGTTTCTTCCTCAAATGTCGAATTCGATATTCCCTTTAGGCATGATCACCGACACCGCAGGGTAAAACAGCGGGAGACATAATTGCTTTTGGCACTTTGCACTGCACAAAACCAAAGTTGCTGTTGGTAGATCAAATCAAAGTTAAACGTGTCATTCATAAACTTGTTTTGTGTCGAAAGTACGTTAAACTTATGTGGACGTACATACCATAACATCGGAATAATAACTTTGTAACAAGTAACGAAATTTACTTATTATAAGAATGGATATAATCTTCACACAGTTATTAACTAGCAATTCAACTGAATACTGCATGAATTTCTAATACTTTACGCAACTGTCGATATTCCTAGTTATTTAACAAAGCACAGTTTTCATTATCAGACATTGTTCTCAACTATAATTAGTACTATACTATAGATCAGTAATTCTTTAAATCACCAGAAATTCTTCGTCTTTGGTTGTTGTATAATACGAAAAGTTTTCATTGTTATTTTAATTATAGTGTCATTGAATTGGGGGATTGATTATTTAATATGGGGTTCCATAAAATAAAAGGTACTTAATGGGTGTTCCGTTATCTTATGAGTTTAGAGTCCTCTGCCATAAATATGTAAATATTTTTTGAATAAAATCTTTACCAATAATAAAAACCTTACTCAGCCTAAAATTTTAATGCGTTAACTCCAATAGGTAATTGTTATTTTAATTCAAAGAACAAACACCATCTCTTTTGATGTAGATGATAATCTCTGTACTATATCTGAATTACTTGAAAAAAATATATAGAAACTACTGGTAATGTTCTTTTCGCCGTTAAAATATCTTACGAAAATATTTTAAGCATGAACACAATATCATTACCATAGACACCTGTTAACCTTTCCTTACATTTTAAAACAGATTCTATGTATAATTAAATCAATTTAACATCACGTTGACGTCGCGTGCTACGTTTGTTATTCGATCGCATTTTATTACGAGAGTTAATGTCAGGACCAGTCCGTCACAAGAATGGTCAGCGGAAATCGACCACACAAGGCCGTGACTTAACAGTTATTTGCTTATGTAGAGCAGCTTTTGAAAAAAAAAAATGCGAAATACAATTGTCAACCTCAAAGTTTTTTGTCTAAGGTTGAAAATTGCTTGATACGGATGACTAGAATAAGAATGCGGAATCGTGCAGCAATTTCTGTAATGTACTATGTTGTCCAAGCGCAAACGCTTTCTTTTTAAAAATATATTTGAAATAAAACATTATTAGATACTACTTTCTATAAATAGTTTATCTTGTATTCTTATTGGTCCTATGCATAGTAATTCATTAATTTACTATGCATAGGACCAGAGGCGGTACTACCTTACAAGCCCAAAAGCCCGTCTTGCCCTATTAAGGAGTAAAACTATAAATTTTAATTAGCACATAATTCCCGCAACGCTCAAATTATTCGGGAATTATGTGCTAATCTACGACTACTCGTAAAGGCACAAATAGTGCAAAGGATTCCATTAGGTTAGATTACCAGCCAGGACAAAATGTTTATGCGGTGAGTCGAAGTATTTGTACTGTACCTTTGGCACTTGTGCTTTTTTATTCATCTTGCAACTTAAAAAAAAATTAACTTTAAATATAATAATAACTTTAAATAAAAGCTAACATATATTTTTTATGATATTATAATTAATGATATTCTAATGCATGACTACCCTTCTCTTCAATAATTTATAACCTCAAAATGTCACAATTTGCAATAAAACCTTTTTTACTGTCGTGAGGCAAAATAAAATTTTGTCCGAACCGGTTTTAAAGGACAATCATATTCGGATGCTATTTCGCCAGTAAGGTCCCCACCACCAGTCACTTTTTTAATGTTCATGTTCTTTGAAAATGTATAAACTAAGGATATTTTTTATTCGATCAGAGTTTCGGAATTCCTGCATTTAACAAATATCACATTTGACATAAAATTTTGGTACATACTTTCAGATTTATAGTTTACTAAAGTTATGTTAGGGTCCTTCTCAAAGTTATATATAGTTTTAGACCTTATGATAACTATTTATTCCGATATCACGCTTTTGTGTTGAACATTCCTATATAATTATACATATTATACATAAAAAAGTATAACCTGGAACCCTCTTCAAGCACATTGAAGATTGGGATTTACAGAGAAGCAAGAGATTTGGGAAAGTCAAACTCAATTTGTTTTGATAATGTGAATGATGCAAAAGTGCATTAAATTCAAGACAATAAGACGTTTATACACTGCATTGACATTGTTAAATTCAAAAACATAATTTGTCAAAGAATAATATGTTAGATTTGAAAAATGATTTATAGAATAATTATAGACCCTTTTCGTAAAAATTCAGTAACTGGAGTCACTGACGTTCAAACTTGAAAATGTCAGCATTGCCGTCACATTTTCATCGTAGGACTATCACTAGTAAAGTTTAAATACCTACGTATAAAATAAACATTATTTTTTATAGCCCGTTGAAGTCTTTTATACTGTTATTCATAAGTTTCATTTATAACTTTATCTTGCATCAAATGCTGATATGAAACATAAAGTTAGGTAAGAGTTAATAACAAGTTTATTTTTATTATTAAAAGAGCAATTTTGTTAAAACGTATATCTTATTCATAGCTTAGTATTTATATTGTTGCGAGATTTGAAAACAAAAATAGGAGTTTATAATAATTGCGACATAAGTTAAATTTTATACTCTTTCATGAAAAATATAACTATGGTATATCATACACTCAGTATGCGCGTTTACATAAATAGGGGATTTTTTTTTATATTGCAAATATATGGTCAGAAAAAAAATATTCAGATCATACAGTATATACATTACACCCAAATCTGTTTTTATGCAGACTTTTTATGCGACTATTAATTGTTTTGAAAGTTGAAAATTTCATACACCACAACAAAAAAAGTATAGTACATAGTACTATACTATAGTTGTATGACTGTATGTAGTATACTACATACAGTCATATACTAGTTTATGTTATGATTCCATTTTCCACAAACTAGTTTACCTCAATACATTCTCAGCTACAAGTTTTTATTTTCAAACATATATGGTCGCTAATATTGATCAAGTTTTTAATATTGTAAATCGTACAAAAAGGAAATACCATTCATTCACAAGGTGAAGTAAAAACTCTCTATAGGATACAAAAAGTACCATAGTGTTTTTCCCTTATATGACAACAACATTATCTCCTTAAGACTCTTTGACCATAACTCAGTTGAATGGTCGAGCATGACTGACGGTCCGCAACTCTTACGAACAAGTACAAAACCGCGAAGACTAACGAGCACTATTCAGCGCAAATAGCACCAACATTCATACATACATACATGTCATTCTGAACAACAATGAGGCACTAGATTGAAGCAATGGTTGCATTAAATGCATTAGCGAAACCTCTATTGATTTCACCAGTGTCAAATGCAGAGTGAAGGGAGCTTTAATCAAGATATATTCACAGAACGACCCATTAAGGAAAACTGATGTGAATTGTCTAATTATTTGTTTCAAAATGCATACCATATGATGCTTATTGGACTCACATGTATGGATACATTTTCAACCATTTATAATAGATAAAATAATTTAAAAAAAATTGATGAACTTAAATAGATTGTGATATTACTAAGACGTGCCGACAGCCTCGTTAGAGTGGATTTTGATTTTGTTACCAATAGTTAAAACTGGATTTATTCGTCCTACCTCATCTAAAAATACGCAAATCCACTCTAGCATGAAAACAGACATATTAATAAATGTTCTCCCGTTTAAGTACTTACTTTCGAAACCCGAAGTGAGTCATTGTGAATTTATATGATTGATGGATATGTCTTGGTAATAAAAGTAAAATGTACAAAATAGATTAATTATATGTTTTCTTCTAATCTCCAAACTCACGTATTTATAAATAATAAATAAATTGAATACTTTATAATATATTTTATTACGAAAACGTGTGACACTTAAAAGATGTCCGCACTCGGAGTTATTTCTGTTTCTTGTAAACAGTGTAGAATAGCGGGAATCTCAGACAATAACAATTTACTTTATGGACAGTCAAAAATACGACTCTAACCACAAAGCCGCGTTAACGGCTAACGTTTCCTTTGAATTAGATCTGTGGGAAATACGGTGGCAAAGAGCGTGTTAAACAGTGACGTCACAACTTTTCCTTTCAACGGCAACGGAACACCAATGAAAGTGAGATCTGCAATAATTACCATAGAGGCGGAAATAAAGGAAAACAACTTAACCGTTCCAACGATTGTTATGATTCAACTTTAATAGCCGCAACGAAATCGTTAACACATTATGGTATTGTTTTGACTAGGGTTGCGAAAAAATAAAAAAGAGTCAGTGTGTACTTTTAATTATTTTCATGCCATATGTTTAAAATTATTGTCTAAGTTACTTAGAAAGAAAATTTCGTAGATGATCCTTCTAAGTCTTGATCTAAAATTTATTTTGTTGTGGTACCGACCATTACTGACTGGCCCGTTGGTGTAGTGTAGTGTTCCTGACTGCAAAACCAAAGGTCGTGGGTTCGATTCCCACCCAGGAGAAAATATTTGTGCGATGAACATAAGTATTTGTTCTGTGTCTGGGTGTTAATTTATCTATATCAGTGTATATTTTAAAAAATACATAAGTATGTATATCAGTTATTGATTACCATAGTACAGGCTCTGCCTAGTTTGGGATCTGATAGCAATGTGTGAGATGTCCCATGATATTATTATTATTTTTAAATTAAGACACGAGCAACCCTAGATATAAGATGTGCTAGTGTTCTTCGTAATTGTTCTCAAAGTTTTTGTACGTAGCAACGGTGTCGGTTTTATGCACCAGCTTTCCGCGGAAAAATTGCCAGTCTATTAAGAAAACATAGTTCGGTTGCTCAAATGATTACCGTAGTGTGAATCTTATTAATATTTGAATTTTCAACTTTACAAATTCAATTTGAAAATTGCTCGCATGATGACAGAATAGAAATTTAGCATTTTATTTAGTACAAATGTACAGGTTACTTAACCACGACTGCAATTCACATAAAATATGGGGGATGATAAAATTATACTAACACATATATTTCTTTCGTTAATTTTTTAAATGCTATCCCTATCATAGGATATTTTTGTTCACATTATAAGGGCATTCATATTACATACTTAAATGCTAGATCTAGAACATACTGAAGTTAAAGATCCCAAATACATCCCAAATATTTGTCCCGAGTGGAAATCAAACACACCATAACATTGCCCAACAGCATAGATTGATTCACAAACTACACGTTACTGTAACCCCACAAGAATTTTAGCTACCCGTCATCAAATGTGATCATTTAATACCAAGTCCGTATCAAAAGCTTGTTTTCGAGTTAGTTTGGTCTACACCATCGTCACCATACTGAAAAATAAATTATGCAAACGCTAATAAATGCTTAAAATAGTTTCGTTTAACAAAACATTTGCTAACATTCGAATGTAATGTTGATTAAAATAACCCACACGTTGTAAGAAGTAAATTACTAGAGCGGAAAGCACTGTTGCGGCCCGATGTCATCAGATTACTACAGAGTTTCCAAATCTGGATTAATATCTAAGACATTAACAATCTCGGCTTACAAAAGAGATGCCTGAACAACCCAAGGTCAATTTTAATGTCGCAAAGTTAACTCTGCGTGAAATATGTCATACAGACATGGTTACACGCATTCCACAGTCTTATAATTTACATTTATTTATATGTAGCATGCGAGAAAGACCTTAGTTTGATGTACATTTAGAAGTCGGTGAGTGTTAAACCCACTGATATAATGACACTAATTTACGAATTATGCCGCGTTCTATTTAATTTTGAGGGGAATTTAAAATCATATAAAACCGTTAATACTCGCCTAAATACAATAAATCATTTAAATAAATTATTCGATCTAGTCTCCAAAACTGTAAATAGCAAAACATTTCTAACATCTCTAGTATCTTGATAATAAATTTAATCATCCTTTAATCTCTTATCAAAGACTTTTAACTAGGAACGTGCATAGCCGAATTTCGTTATGCGTTTAAAATTTAATTCAAAAACTTTTCCATTCAAAATAATACATTGAAATATAGATATATTAATAGGAATAAAATAGCTATGTAAATCAAGCAAGGCGGTGCACTTGGCTGGGGACTATTTCTACTATTAATGGCATATTCATGAGGGTTATCTTATCTTATCTTGATTGACGTTGATACTTTTAGCCTATGCGACTCTATAAAGGTTCATCGGATTGCCGAATCCGTCGAAATGCTAGTTTCCACCAATTGAATTCATGAGAGTTTTCCGTATTTCGCAGGAACACATCCAAGAAGTATTGGACAAATGGACACAGATCGACGACGAGATCTGGGCTAAGGTGATAGTGTTCGAGAAGAATAGACGCGTCGCGAAAGCGTATGCGCGTGCGCCGGTGCTCACAATAAACGGATCTGATGACGGATTTGATGGCATGAGGTAAGTGTCGCGCCGATTCAAACGTGACAAGTTTTACCCAAAATTATCTACGATCTTTGTGATTTCGCTTCTACGTACATCCGTTTAGAAATTTCTCGCGTAGCTGAATATTGGTATGAAATATGGGCATTACAGAATTGACAGACATTACATTTGCAGCATTACAGTACTTACAAATGCGTTGCCAGCCTTTAAATAATCCTTTTTCGGGAGGAGGAGTGAGAGGGAGGGAAGGAGGGCGGGAGCCGATGGGGAACCACTTAGGAATGGAGAGAGTAGTAGAGAGGGTAGTGTGAGAGGGAGGAAGGGGAGAGATAGGGATGAGCCATCGGCTACCTCACTCACCAGACGAAACGCAGAAGCAAAAACAGTTCCACTTTACGCCGATTTTCTGTGAGTTCGTGGTACTCATCCGGTTCGAGCCGGCCTATTCAGCAGCGGGTGCAGCTGCGTGGCTCCACCACTGTATAAAAATATGTACTATATTACTATATTCCAGGTCAAAGGGCAATATTACCAATCCAATTACTGGCCATATAGAGATATGACATCCTAGATCTCTGGTTGATGAGCGAAGCGTATGGTCAAGTAGGTTCTGTGAGTGCTTCGTTCGTTCCATTTAAAAGAGGGAGATAATTGAGGGAAAGGGAGAAGGATAGAGGGAGCGCAATGGGTAGGAGATGCGTAAACGTGTCATTTACAATCAGACGCACGACTTACTCGTTTCATAACTCTATCTCCCAACTTTCTAGTCATTATTCTTTAGCCTTAGACAGTTTTCTAAGAAAACTTCAATATGTTGAAATGCCTCTCCTTATTATAAACCAATTTTTCAGAGGGCATTATGAATTACCAATTGAAATTTCATTCGATATCCTTGTTCTACTTTCGTGGTACATGGTGTCTTACGATGAAACATAAAGCCAATTGACATACTATTACATACATACACATATTAAAAAATTGCTTTTTTATGGGAACAAGAAACAGATTTTTTTACAAATGGTTTAAAGTGAAAAACCTGATGTATCAATTTGAAAAATATTTGTTATTTTCAGGCGATAAGCTAAAATTAAATTTTATAACGGACAGTACGTGACTTGGATTAAACATAAGTGAACGCATACTATTTGATATAGACCCAGTTTAATAGCACGTGGCTGTCCTTCGCACTAACTGTGAGCTAATAATGAACACTTACCGCTGACGAAATCAACATTGCATTAGAAACGAAACGTGTTTATAATTAGCCGTAATCAATAAACCAAATAATATAGTAGAGCCACGCAGCTGTTCCCGCTGCTGAATGGGCCAGCTCGAACCGGATTAGTACCACGACCTCACATAAAATCGGCGTGAAGTGGAAGTGTTTTTGCTTCCGCATTTCGTCCGGTGAGTGAGGTGGCCGGTGGCCCATCCCCTC
>DWHO01000367.1:0-21126 GCA_018247575.1 Eurytides lysithous rurik | reverse complement strand
CGTGTACGCTGTATGTGTTGGGCAAAATTGGGGTTGTTTCGTGGCCGATTGGTAACACTTATGATGCTTTTTGTTTGATATATAATATTAACAAAATCGATACTGGAGTCTCTTGATATTTTAATAATTATCGCAAGAACTTAATGGTGAAATTATCGAAGTATTGAATTATATCGCAGCCTTTCAGAAGTGTCAACTAAATTTATAGCTAAATAGCTAAATGATTTTATATTACTTTCGTCATTTTAAAAATTTAATGAAAAAAATTAGATAAGAAATGTGGAATTAAATTAAATTTAACAATATTATTTGAGGATTCCTTAAAACATTAAATAGTATACTATAAAATATCAAATGTGTGTTTGTTGTACATTTAATTACATCTTGATAGTAAAATTTTAATCAAAACAAGTAAAATGTTGTTCATAAAAATGTTTAATGTTTTTATTTTGTTTTAGAAATTTAGGTATCGTGGTTACTATAAATACCGAGTGATAGCAAAAAAATAAAAACAGACAGCTATAAAAATTGAAAGAAATTTAATGAACAGTTTTTGTGAAAGAATAAGTAAAGCCACTTAGGATAATCATTTTTCTGTTTTGAATATTAAGTTTATTAAACAGTTATATTGTTATTTTACAACGTTAACATGAAATGAAAATATACTTAAATTTTGCCATAACAGCGCTGATGGCTAATGTAAGTAAAAAAATATATGTAAATACTAAACGCGTGTGTAAAAAATATTTCTATGAGATTTTTACATTAAATTTCTTCAACTCTTTAAAGAATGCACCTGTATATAATTATATTCCCATTTCCCATCTTCGACATATTTAATTAAATAAAGTGTATGTAAAAAATTTACAATTTGCGTCTTTACGAACATTAATTTAGTAGTCAAGTAATGAAATGGTGGACGTATATACGAATACCATTGAATGCTTACTTGTCTTGTGGACCAGCGTGGGGTGGTGGGGCGCTCGGCGGCTTCAGGCTGCGGAAAGCCTTCAGCCACTTATTCTTCATGCTGCCAGCTGATGATGTGGAATACTTGCGGTCGGCGGCCGTTGCGCTACTGTCTGCCTTCGCCGCGAACAATTCCCTCTGCGAAAACAGGCCAATTGTATATGTTGAACCAACGCAGGCTGCGGCAAATCCAATTATCAATTGAGGGCGAATTCTTCGATTCTCCGAAAACGCTTGAGTTTATTGATATGGGCTATCACGAACAAATCAAAATTTGAAGTAAAAAGATTCAAATCGATCGGCGAGTACCATATAAAATTTGATTAAGCGAATTTTCTAATTACAATTCGTTGCACTTTACGTACAATTCAGATTTCCTTAATGACACATTCCATCTAAGCTACGAACTTACGACATATCAAAATATTTCGGCTATTTTCAACCGATTTTTAGGACCGACGATTAATCACAGTATTTATGAGCTTCGAAAATTCACCAGGAAACTCCATAAGGTCAATTAGGAAGTATACTTTGACTGAGGTAATGTTACAAGTGCACTAAATTGGCGATGTCTTTATATCTATTGACTATATTTAAATTGTTCGATATTGTTTCCATCGGTCATATTGTATTACCGGCATTATTGGAACATTAGCTTATCTCGTAATTGTCATAAAATAAAGCCCTTAATATTCGTTGAACATAGATCAATTTATACGTCAAAACTTATAAGACGCAGAGGAGGAGGAGCCGCGTGGGCGGATATACGTGATTGACTTGCAAATTGGATGAACCAGTAAACAAATAGTAATATTCACATTTTATTAACTCTCCTTTTTTTAAATTATTGGGTAAAACTATTGGAGGAATGTTTAATTTTGACTAACACTTCGTATTTATGAGCCATTATGAACAGGACCTACCGTTAGTTTTTTTTTAGTTTGGTTATATTGCTTCTACAAATAACTGGACAAGTTTCTAAAAACTTCATATTGAAACAAACGTTGTTTCTTTGGAAAACAAATATTATAATATCAGCTTTCGGCACATAATTTATATGCGAAATAAAGAGTTTATCCATCTTTTGAATGTGTCTTTTAGAGGGCATCTAAAGTTTGTTCACAAAAATATAAAGAATATTGTGTAATTACTTGATTGACAACTAGCTAAATGTTAGCGTTAAATATTAGCTATATACTGCACTTACACTTCTGTTGTAAATTAATGTTAATATTTATATAAATTTAATGATAAATAACATTTCCATTCGAAAGCTTAAAATATTAAAAAAAATAATTAATGTGTAATAATATATAAAAGTAAATAGTAAATTTTGTAATTGTATAGATTGTTCGCAGATTCACAAATAAGATAAAGAGAAGTATAACATAAAAAATAATTATACTCATAAAAAGTATTATTTCAAAATCAATATACTATATTATACGAATTTATCGTTTACATCTAAAAGTCATATTAAAGTAATTTTTTCACACTTGAAAAGAGCCATTTACGAAATTCATCACTGAATTAAATATGTGATCAAAAAATGATTATTATTTATGACATTATGAAGACTCTGATGGGTATTGATTGAAGTAAAGTTTCATTACGTTATTAGTCATAATATTATTACTTCGAAATCTGATAGCTAGGAGCGGCAATATTAAATTATTTGAACTTGTGGTTGAAATTGACGTAGTTTTTTAACTGCGAAATGAAAAAAATGCTATACATGTAAGCAATGAACGTATTCGTTTATGTAATTAAATATATTTTTGCAACGTCTATTAAAATATTTTAGATTTCTGCAAATCTCTTTAATGTTAACCCCAGCTCTGTTAAATTTCATCCTCCTACGTGAGCACTCAAAATATATAATCAAAATATTTACTGAAATTCAAATAATTTATTCAAATAGGCCAAGACAAGCACTTTTGATCGTGAGGAAGCTACTACCGGCTCAGAATGTAGTTCTGTTGAGAAGAGCCGGCGAGAAACTCAATGCTCTTTTAAATTTTTTTTTTTATTTATTTGGAGAAATCAGTTATGTTAAGAACGTCACAATATGTTAAGGCAACTAAAAATATATAATATATTATATTGGGGGTAGCTATTATATCCTAATTATAAAAATTACAATGTTTTAGGTGCCTCACATACGAATCAATCAATTAAGTTCCACGCATTTTGATCTACAAGAAGCTCCTGAACATTTTAATAAGCAAAGAGCAACAATAGGTTTTTTATTTTGGATTAAAAGGACTAATATATAGTTAATCGTTATAAATATGAATAAATATAAGTTTGGGAAGGCTATAAATGAAATTAAATGTGGAATGTGTTAGAGCCTACATTTGAAAAGCACATTCCCGAGGTTAGCGGATTTTACACAACAATGCGCAACAAAATTTGGCGTATAACAGTTTTGAGGAAAAATATTATGTACCTATATTATTAACCTCTAGCAGACTAGCAGAGAAATAAATTAATAAAAATACATAAAAGATTACCTTGGTACATGATTTAGTTTTAAATTAATTTGACTTCTTATACTCGCAGTCATAACTTTGACATCATTTAGTCAAACAGTCTTGTTTAGCAAGATATGACAATTCTTTAGAAGTATTGATTTGCTCGTTCTCCCTCAGGGCTTGGCGCGTCAATTTGAAATGTGTGTCATTTTTATTTTTTTGTTTGGGATAAAAGTTGGCCTGTTATTGTCCGTCCCAATGGGTATGTCAATGGGAAAAATCGTGTCCTTCTATTGCTAAATCTGCGTGAAAGAAGGACGAACTAACAGACACAAGCGCATTTTTTTATTAATATTTAGTAACTATAAATCATTTAAGCCGCCGTAAAAACTTTCTGAACAATATGCGATTGCTACATCGAAAGTTGATAATGAGGCACGCATTCAGTTCTTGAATTGCTCGATCGTAGTGAAGTGGAAGTTGAACATTGCGCTTTCAACTCGAAAGTTGTTACAGATCCTGTTGATGCTCATTACTGCTATTTCCATTCCGATTGTATCTTTTTATTTCACTGAAAGTACAATGGTTCCGTAATATGTAACGATGCTGCTGAATAGGCCGGCTAGAACATGGTAAGTACCGCGTCGGTCGTCGTCAACCGATGGACGTCCACTGCTGGACATAGGTCTTTCCTATGGTCTTTCAGATTTGGCGGTCTTTGCCTACCCGTATTCAACGGCTTCCTGCGACTTTTAAACCACTTAGTGG
Source organism: Eurytides lysithous rurik (assembly GCA_018247575.1). Lineage (NCBI taxonomy): Eukaryota > Metazoa > Arthropoda > Insecta > Lepidoptera > Papilionidae > Eurytides > Eurytides lysithous. The sequence goes on along the minus strand of DWHO01000367.1, from coordinate 16,915 downwards.
GGGTCTACCTATGCTGTAAACGCAATGATAATTAAGAGTCCCTAAAACAATACGACTGGCAGTAAAAAAATTCCCATAGAAAGAGTGCGTGCTGCTATAATTGATAACTGGCCTTAAAGTTGAATTTCGACTTCGACTTTGAATAAGCTTTATATATTTTTAATGGTTTTATATTAATGTATTAACATAACACGCTGTGATAGTAATAAATGTTACGTACAGTAAAAAAATGTTATTTCTCTTTGTAACAATATTTATGGCAAGACAAAGTATACTCATCAACACTCTCGAGAGATGACTTCTCAACTCTAATAGGGTGGGGCGGAACTAGAGCGTTCCACATGAGTTTTGTTTTGCACATATGCATTTTGAGGGCCGTTTGTCGAGATACTCGATGGAGACCGTCAAATGCCATTGTACTGAGGTCTGCCAGAGACTCCGCAATGAGAACTATATCATCGGCAAATCGAATGTGAGTGATATACTCGCCGTTAATGTTGATGCCAAGTCTGGTCCAATCCAGAAGCTTAAAAGCATCTTCCGGCGCAGTGGTAAACAGTTTTGGAGAGATTACGTCTTCTTGAAGTACACCTCGGTGCAACTGGATTGGCTTCGTATTTGGTCCTGTATCCGAACTGATATACGTTTTTTTTTTCGTAATTAACAGATAACTTTGTCAAAGCCATAAGTGCCTTTTGCGAAATATAATATTATAGATTAGAGGATGGATTAGAGATTTATTATTATAAATGGAATAAATAGTCGTCAAAAATTGGTTAATAGATTTTAAGTTTCAGTAGATATGTATAATGTGGACCAGAATTGAAACACGTTGCACTAAAAATAATCATAAAAAAAAACAAAAATATAATTGGACATAATTTGTTTCAAGTTAGTATTAATGTACTGAACGGTACAAAGAGCTTTAGCACTAGATGTAATTAGGTACGTAATGTAATATCTCCATGAACTTAGCACAAAGGTAGCGTTATGCGAGTAAACCAAGAACTGTTACGTGAGAAATAAATTTCAAGGTAGGGTTGAAATCATAGAAAAGCAAAGTGATTGCAAGATGTTTGTAGGTATTAAATGTCTTTGTAGAAAAGCGAAGAGTCAATCGCGTAGGCAATCACACTTTAGACATTAAAACGTTTTGATGTGTTTTCTCGAAATGAAATTGTAAGATAATAAATTTTGCTAACGGCCATAACGGAATAAAGTGCCTTGAGTGTTTGAGTAATTCGTTTTAGTAACAACAGGCTTATTTTGTAACTGCATACCCAATTGTGTTGTTATAAGTCGTAACAGTTGTGAGGAATAAGTTAATATTATCTTTTGGTTGTTATTGAAGTTAAAGTTAAAAGTTAAAAACCTTTTGGCTATCGACTCGAATTAATCAGACATAATTTATAGTTTGGCAACAAATAAGGAATAAGGAAAAAAATCATTAAAACCGAAAAATCATTATCTGATCTTCGTGATTAGTGGGCTTTTATATAATTATGTGTGTTTTAGTAACCGAACGGTATTGTAAAAACCTCACTTGTACAAATACGAAACGGCAAGCCGAGCAGTTTTGTTTCGAGCCCTAAGTGCGAGAAAAATGCTAATTGGATTGGTTATTAATCAAAGTGGAATCTTCTATGTCGCTGCGAGGGCCGCTAGTTTCAAGATACGGCGTATTCTTGAAACTAATGAACATTCTTTGTATGATAATGCAATCTCACTTTTCATCTTTGTTCTTCAATGTTCCTTATGACGCGCCATTTCGATGACGTCTCATGACATTGATTTTCACGTTTATTGAAAGCATTCACTTATATTCCTTAAAACTTAAAAAAGCTTTATTGGATATAGAACTTATCGAAAGGCTGGATCTCTTGGCTAGCTTTGCTTTCGGGCTCTCCGTACTTTGTTCTAATACGTAATAATGTAAATTAGTTATTTTTGACAAAATTGTACCACCGTTCAGTCTTACGTGGTAGGGTTCCTTTGAAGTGATTAAATTTTGTCCGCCTGGAGTAATATTGCAATGCCATTTACCGAATACCGTGTCCTCAGTGGCGGTACTACCATATAAGCCCAAACGTCCGGCATGACGTACTAAGGAGTAAAATTTATAAATCTTAATTAGCACATAATTCCCGCAACGCTCAAATTTAAAAATAAATTATTTGGCTAAGTATTCAGTAGGGCAAGCCGGGCTTTTGGGCTTGTATGGTGGTAGTACCGCCACTGAGGACACGGTATTCGGTTATAGTTTATGTCCATATACGAATAAATAAAATTTGAACAGGATTGGGCACTATTTCAGTTCGAACTAACCTTCGGCCTGCTTTTAACTCGCCGACTAAAGCGCTTTGTTTCTCAAACAACGATCTCGTAATATCTTTTATGTACTTTTATAAAATTCAAGAGTCCTCTTATTTGATATTGATACCGACATCGGAAGTTGGAAAAATTTAAACGGCCACACATTTCTAAGGAAAAAATAATTGTTTTAAAAATTCCTAGAAAAAAAATGTTCAAATCCAAATTTTGAGGAGTCATCGCGGAAGAAACAATGAAAACGATTCGTAGGAAACAAAAGTGTATTAAATTATTACGCCTAACTTTTAAATTCGATGTTTAGAAAGCAACGCAAGTGATTTCTTCTCTCAGAAACATAAAATTACAAGTTTTATGATTAACCTATATTAAAAACTGAGATATAATTATAGATCTAAAGCCACAATGCCCTTCTTTTCGACAACTCTTCGTAGAAATAGAGACGTAGTTAGTAAGAAATAATTTATATTATAATATAAAACTTTTGGTTAAAATAATAATAGTTAATCATAAAACTACAGTTCGACCTAATTTTTTTGGGGTATGCGAGCTAAATTATGCTAACAAACGGTTGCGTGACCAGCACTTCCCTTCCTAGATAGGCGTTCTGTAGCTGGACTATAATTTCTAACAGCTAAGCTAAGCCTTTATCGATATATCAGTTAACATTAACGTAATGACCTAGTTCTTATTAATGGTTTTCAATCAAAAACAAGAAAGTTTTTTTTAATCTGGCACATTTTAACTTTTTATAAAAATTAAAACGTTGGTACCGGACAAAAAAATGTCTAGATTTGATATTGTTTTTTTTATATAATACGACTCAGTATGTTTTTGTATATTCCGAAGTAACTAAAAGCCAACTAACAGCTGAAAGATTTCACTCTAAGTACACTTTAATTTTATAACCAAAACGACGTAAAGTATTAAGCGATCCGAAAGAATATTAAAGAGGAGGATTACTTTAAATACACACAAAGATAGTGGTCTGGTTTCGTGTCCAGTACAAATAAATGCTGAGACTATAAAGCTTCTTATCAGGAGAGAACGGGCGACGGTGAAATGGGTTATCTGCCATAACATTTTTTTATTTACTCAGTTTTACCGAGTGGTTTTGTTTTTCTTCGTCGTTTCCTTTGCAATTTCACATTTTCAGCGAGTGGATTTAATTAAAAATTAAAGAAAGCGAAATATGACTCAACTTTGATCTCTGCGCGGAGAAAAATATGTTCTGTAGAATGTTCTTAGCGATACAAATGAGTGGTCGTCTAACAGTTTATGGTTTATACAAACCAGTTATATATTTTCTACTTAATTCAATCTCTTTTGTGTTTATATTCTAAAGTGAAAAGATGAGAAGAGATTAAATATCTCTGTTTGTTTACATTTGAAGTACTGGGGCGCCATTTTGAATATATTCAGATGTCACGAGGTAATTTCTTTAAGCAGATTGTTTACGGACTAATGAGATAAGGCATGTAGAGTCGATGCATGGTATATCGTTTCATTTTATTATTTCATATTTTATAATATGAAATATTGAAAGAGACATATCAAGTATTGCATCAAAACTTATCGAAGGTGTTAAGACAATGGACTCCTTATAAATTATAAGCCCTAGAAACCTAGCCCTGCTAGGCGTTTTGAATTTAGTATGCACCAACATCATAAGTTCAAATCCCTTTAGCTGTAGGAATTGGAAAAATTGGAAAATAAAACCAAATTTTTGATATGATATTACACGCATTTGAAAGAGATGTAAGAAATTTGTTTTTGGACACATAAAATGCGGCTGGGGCGCATAGAGTAGAGACCTTTTATAGAGTTAACAAAATTAAGTAGGAGCTCTGAAAAACTTTTTAAATAAACTACTACTTTTTTTCTGTTTTTTTTTAAACGACTGCTTAAGCTTTGCTTAGTGTAATGTGAACAATTTCATTTATTCCGCCACAATTAATGAACCCCTTGGACTGATTTATGTACTTAGAATCACCAGAATCCCTTCATAATGTCGAGTGATAAAGACAGTTTGATATTAGAGAAATTCAAAAGACGAACATTCTAATTGAAACGTTAATTGTTATCTACTCTAACTGCTATCGCGGCAAGATTCCTTGTTATAATAACATGTTTTCATATTTTTTTGCTTTCATTCCGTAGACTATATAAAAACATTTTTTTTTCAGTATAAGGCCACGCGTATACAGTTCAAGGCGCTCTCAATGATCATAACAAATTTGAATAAATCACGCGCGAGGCTGTCGGCTGACCCGTCATAGCGTCTCTATAATCTCACCAAGGGTTAATAAACACGTAGGGGGATTGCTTTGCCATAAATATTTACCCTTACATAGTTTGCTCACTCATCTTTTCAAACCAAAATTACTTGAATAACATAAATAATTATTCCTTTTTATAAGGAACTGGCCAGTACGATGTTAAATATTCAAATAACTGTTGGCGGAAAACGTTTAAAGTTAGAAAAAAATATAATCTTGCCTTTTAAGTAAGCATGCCGTCTTGATTAATAAAATTATTAAATTGATAAAATAGCTTGGTAAAAAACTATTCGCTTTTGTTTTGAAGATGGTATAAATTAAATTGAATAATAAATATATTTATTCGAATAAACTTTAAGGAGCACTTTTAAATCATTATTTTAATATAACATTGTTCATATATTAAAAAAAAATAGAAAACGAGTTTACAAGATGCATTCAAAAACAAACACAATAAAAAAGAGAAGTAGTTATTTTACACAAGTCAAGCCTAAATAAGTTAACATAAGAGTTAAACCTTTAACAAAATGATAAATATCCGTTTAACCTAAAACATATCTATAAAACCATTTGCGTTTTGTTACTATTTATGATTACTAGTCGGTATTATAATAATATCCGCAAATAACGACAAATGCAAATCGTAAAGCGATGTGTTACGGAATGCAAAATTTAAATACATAAATGAATGAAAATGACAATATCATGGCGCACATTAAAATACTACTTTTCTTGTAGGTATTTTGCATAATCGTTATGCGAAGAGAAGACTGCTTCTCTCGACACTGGTCGACGCGCTTTTAGAATTATAAAAGCAATTCTATCGCAAGTATGTAATACAGTTACGTTGCATACGATTACGTCGACCTATGCCCCGAATAAAGTTACATAAATGGTTTTAGCACCAAATCATTTTTTTTGTATTGAACCTAATTACTAATAAAAAAATAACACATAAGTTTACTTTTTACATATGATAATAAGATTACTTTTTACATATGAAATCGGTTTCAAAATCATCTAGAACCTATATCTATACACTGACTGGGACGTTGGTGTAGTGGTTAGTGCTCCCGACTGCAAAGCCAAAGGTCATGGGTTCGATTCCTTCCCAGGACAAAATATTTGTGCGATGAGCATAGGCATTTGTTCTGTGTCTGGGTGTTAATTATCTTTATAAGTATGTATATCAGTTATCTGATTACCATAGTACAGGCTCTGCCGAGTTTGGGATCGGATAGCAGTGTGTGAGATGTCCCATGATATTATTATTATTATTATACATGAGTCGTATTGTATTTAAATTTGTGAACATTGCTTGGCAATTTGGATAAATATTCTAATAAATATTTTCACGCACCCGCTACATTTTTCTTACTTGTGATATACACCATTCTATCATGATTACGAATGAGAATAATCGTGCATAAATTAAAAATTAATTAAAAAAAAATAATATGTAAAAGTGCAACTAGAAAAATTACGTACAAGTGAAGTTTTTCAACTGTTCATACCAATCTTTATCAGTAGTATTCGCGCTCAACTAGATTCTTAATTTTTTATAAATTAAAAAAAGGTTATTGGATGATCTTAAAATAAAGAATTAGCTCATTGATTATTAAATAAAAAATTACATAGACATCTAACACGCAGTAAAATCCGTAGATTTGTTTTATTTAATAACGTATAGTGTTCAAGTAAAAGAAGCTACTATTCATTTTTGGATATTAAAACAAAGCTTTACTATAAAAGAGGGTTTGGCGCTTTTTCCTAGTTCAAGCTGCAACTGAACGTCGAATCAATGTGATTTTTGGAATAGTTGGAAGGAACACAGGATAATTTTTATCCCGAAAGTCTACATACAAAAGGGAAAAAAGAACGTAAATAAAAATCAACGGGAAAGGGGCCAATAGAGCATTCAAGAGCTTTCATCGGTTTCCTTGCATATTTTACAAAAAAAAAACTTTTAACTTGAATATTGAATTTGTTAAAACTAGAAACTTTGACTCGAAGAAGTTATCTGCGATGAAAGGCATCCAAGCGTTCTTCGCCTAGTTATGATATCAAAGAATGTTATTAAACCGACCGCCAAAAAAGTAGGTAAAAAACTTTTAGAACTATCTAATACAGCGATCGATATCTGATATTTCAATTTGTTTGACTTGTGTATTCAGTAGCTTTCTCGCCTGGCACAAATATTAAGTTGCATATTTTTTAAATTCAATTGATAAGAGTTGAGACCAGGGAACATAGAATAAAACATAGATATACAGGTAAAAATGCATAAATACCATTGTTTACTGGCTCTGTTGGGTAATTAATTTCTTGGATACTAACGCATAATTAATAGACACGCATGGTTTGGGGACTTACTACGAGATGTTAAATTAACGGATACTTCATACAAATCGCATCTAAAACTTGAATTGTGTCACCGGCAGCATTTTTAGTCTAATCACCTCAATAAGGAATTAAAGCAAAATGTTATAAAAAAATATATAAATGTATATGTACGTATATGTATACATATAAATAACTATAAATCCTAGTTAATAAAATCTTTAGCTCCGTCTTGGCATGTTTTTTACAGTGCGAATTTGAAAAATTAACTTACACTTATTTTATAATTTTTTAAGATAAAGGTTTTTTAAGGAGAAAAATCAATTAGATCAAATAAAAACATTCTTTGGACATTCTGGCTGTTAACTTTAGAAATAACGATGCTCTTGTCACTGCACTTAACTAAAGGACACTTGTAAAATAAAATATTACTTCAGTGACAGAGTCAACAACGAAATGTAAAATATAAATTTGACGTAGCTTAAAAGTACGTTGATAGAAAGAGATAAATTTATATTCTTTCCTATCGAAGCCTATCTTGTTATTATTTGCAAACTAAGCTATTAAACCACTTTAACAATATTAGTAAAATTTGCCTTTTATTTTAAGTGTAATATATACAGCAACCGGACAGCCCGTCTCGTCAATTAAGCATATGAAGTGTTTAAAACATCAAAATTTTAATTCAAAATAAAGTTCGATAAAAATCCGTGATATATTTCACTGTATACTGTGGATTATTTCTTATCTATCTCTTATTACAGCAAGGAATCTTGTTTTCTACAAAAATCTATTTGTTACCAATATTAAAACTTCCAATTTAAGAATTTTAGAGCACGTAATGAAATAAAAAAAGCAATGTAAAGTAACCGTTCACAATAATAAAGACTATAAAATTGCTTACCGCACCTTTTTATATATAAATATATTTTATAGTTCACGTACCCTCCTTCCTCACCTAATATTATTATTGAAGAAAGTGTGCTTTGTTATTTTACTTTTTATAAAGACAATATCTAATCGATGCGATATTTAGGACACATTATCTTACAATACTTTCAAGGATGGAAGGTAACAAGTTGTGCTGCTTTAGTCATATAAAGAAGTCAAAAATATTTATTTCCCCGAAGATATAAAAAAAACAAAAAGACAAAGCTTAACCGAAGAACGGATCCGTAGTCAAGATTAATGCAATATAAAGTTGGTTTGAAATAGTACTTGAAAGTATTCAATGTTGCGAATTTACTTACATCATTGAAATACGCCTGCTCCAGCCGTTGGCGGGTTTTATGCGCTTTACTATATTCGGGGAGGCTGGACTGGCGCCGCATACGCATTCGTTGTTCCCTTTCCATAGTCATGAGGTCAGACTTTTGAGAGAGGACTAGATAATGCAAACGATGTACCAAATCCATTCTTGCAAGGTTTTATAAAAAAAAAATCCGAAACAATATTACGAGTGAAAAGTTAAATGAACTTATAAACTTAATCTCAAACCGATGTTTACCCTTGAATTTGCTTTTTTTTTATTTTCTAAAAACAATTAAATATTAAATAAAATCACGACAGTAATCGTACACGATAAGATAAAACAAATTATAGGCATTAGTTTCTTTAAAAAGTCACATGTTTGGAAGTCCGGTAAACAGAGAATGGGGGACGGGTTCACGAGATTTTCCCAGAGCGATTTTCGCGCCACGGACCCATCTGCGAGGGCGTGCGCTGTGCGACTGACGAGGCGCCGGATGTAGCGTGGCAGCACTCTTGTGTCTCCCAGCAACTGTTTGTTAACAACACGCGCCTCTGTCCAAAAAACACACACTCTCACAACATCAACTCGTAAGAACTCAAATCTAGCGGACGCAACGTCTATCAACGGAGAACACGAAAGAAAATTAAATGCTGCATTACCCCTTTTAAACCATACCTGTTTACATAACGCAACGCAATCGGCAATAAAAAGTATTTACAAAGCGATAAATTGCTCTAAATACTCGTACAGAACGCTTTGTTCTCCTGTGAGTTTAAATGAATTTGCTTTGTACCAATTAATGAAAACAAATTTGTTTTACCTAAATGTGTTAGATATCAGAAATAAGGCAAATAGTAAATTAGTATGTAATTTATTAGATATTCTTAAGCCCATATAATTATATTCTAAATTTTATTTAAAATAATGAAAGCGAAACGTAGGGTGGTTGAGCTGATAATTTAATTTAATATTTTTGATACTGTTCAACACAAAAATGAAACATGAAAACTGAACAGCAATTTAATCAAATATTAATAATGACACAATTTAATTAAATTTACACGAAAGTAATAAAACATGTAATAAAATTTTTATTATGTTAAAAATATTGCGTGCGCCAACATGTGAATGAATTCGACTAACGCATCCTCAGAAAGACCTTGGTCAAAGCAGCGAGTGACACATAATTTTTAAATTTATATTAATTCTGACCAATGATAGGAAGCAAATTCAGTTCATTAACTTAGTGATTTCATTAAAAAATTTTACTGTTAAGTAGGGAACTGGATTTCTTTCTTTTTTCATAAAAGAGGAAAGCCTATATGTTAAGATAGAAATATTTTGTTTTATATTGCACAAAATTGATACACAGTCCAGGTTTTTATGACAATGTCGGGGCAAAAGTATTTTCGTATTTTGAATGTATTATTATAATAGTAATCAAACCTCTTTGGCTGTACTGAATGTAACTGGCTGGTTTTAATACCATTAAATGTGACAATCTGAAGATGCAATAAATAAAAAAAAACTAGTTCCCGCCATTTTTCAATTGTTTTTCAAGCAACCAAAATGAACGCATGTGACGAAGAAATTCGGTACATTTTAAAGTTTTATTACAAAAAAAAGTAAAAATACGAAGAACGCCGCGAATAAAATTTGTGCGGTTTACGGACCTAATGCGGTATCAATAGGAGTAGCACAAATGTGGTTCAAGCGTTTCAAGTCTGGAAATTTTAGTGTAAAAGACGAGGTTCGCTCTGGACGTCCTGTCACAGATAAAATCAGTGCCATCTTTGAGAAAGTAGAGCAAGATCGACGTATTAGTAGCTACGACATTGCTGAAGAAGTTGTTGATCATAAAACAGTATTACGTGATTTACGAAAGTCTGGGTCTTCACAAGAAAAAACTTGACATTTTAGGACCACATGATCTCACTGAGAGAAACCTAATGCAACGTCTTTCCATTTGCGATTCTTTGTTGAAACGTAACAATTCCGAACCATTTCTTAAACAGTCGATTACGGGTGATGAAAAATGGGTGACTTACGATAAGAATGTGCGAAAAAGATCATGGTCGAAACATGGACAAGCCCCACAGACCGTGGCAAAGCCCGACCTGACTCGGAACAAAGTGATGCTATGTGTATGGTGGGATTGGAAAGGAATCGTCCACTATGAGCTTTTGCCACCGGGTAAAACTATCGATTCTGACCTCTACTGTCAGCAACTGATGAGGTTAAAAAAGCTATTGAGAAAAATTGGCCGGAGCTGGTGAATAGGAAGGGCGTGGTGTTCCACCATGACAACGCCAGACCGCACTCATCTATAGCCACGTAGCAAAAATTGAGAGAGCTTGGCTGGGATGTGTTGATGCATCCTCCGTATAGCCCTGACTTTGCTTCATCAGATTTCCGCCTGGTTCGGTCATTGCAGATCTCTTTAGGAAGCATAAAGCTAACCTCAAAATAATACTGTGAACACTAATTGTCAGATTTTTTTAATCAAAAATCTCAAATTTTCTACAGGATCATGGCACTACCCACAAGATGGCAACAAGTCAGCGATCAAAACGGCACATACATATTATATATAAATAAAAAATTATACCTAAAAAAATATTTTCCTTTGTATGAACAATATGAAAATAATTTTGCCCCGACCTAATATGTTCTGAATAGTATTTAAAAATTTTATACATCCGCAATTGTTTTTTTTAATTTCTATAAAACTATAACTCGGTTGTAAAAGGGTCCTAAAAAGGTTTGAAATGAAACTATTAAGCCAAACAAAAAGCGGCACTCTATCGATAAATGCACTTTATACATAAAGAATGCGTGCCTATTTTCAAAGATCTTCTTACTCACTCAACATGGTTAATAAAAATTTAGTAGTCCTTACGATTCTGTTAGTGCTACAGCTACAATATATAAATAGAATGAGCACAGATCCTGATCTTTTAATGACAACAGCCACTACTAATCGCATTAAATTGATCACCTGATTTTGTATTCGTTTTCCGTAAATACAAAAATTGATGTTTCTATATTAGTAATGGCCTAAGTCGAGAATCGTTCAAAATTTGCGAGTATGCGTTTTTTTTTCATTATTAAATTTTTAGGCTGCGTTCTTTGTTCAAAGTCGCCACTAGATGGCGGTGCGGTGTATAAACTGTCTATACCGTTAAGCCGATCACTGTGAAGATTGTTAGGCGAATATATTTTAAAATAAATTATCGCTGGCAATATAACGATGTCCGGCACCATAGATAAGTATTTATACAGAGTTAGCACTATTGACAATAATGCTCTTATAAGTAAGTATAATAAAATATCGTTTTCCAGATATCGTCACTATGTTTTATCCCTCAAAAAATTGCGCTGTTTTCATTTGCATTTGAAATTACTTCACAATTAGCACCTTTAAATGGCTATAATACTGCACCAATAAGAATATACACACAAAAATGTACAAGATGTAACACGTCTTTCGTTGTTGTTACTGTTTCGTTAGTGCAAATCACAATGAAATCATTCATAAAACATTCAAAAAACACGTTGAAAACTCTGTTTTCTGGTAATTTATTAAGCCATGTTCGCATTATCATATAACATGACGATATAAAACATGTTTGACATAATCTTAGTACAAAATATATTTTACAAATAATTTCGTAAACAAAATCAAAAAACATTTAGCAAATATTGGAATTTGTGATTCGGAACAAAGATTTGTTTTGCTTTGACCATGTAATACTGAACATTTATTTACTATACATATACATTAAATAAAATATATTAATAATTTATCGGAATTATTAATATATTTTTTTAATACAATAAACTTAACCTTTTTAAAATTATTAATTAAATAAATTTTGATTAAAATCACAAAATTTTTAATTTAATACAACACATTTTATTGACCAATAATTAATTCTAGTGACAGAGAAGATTTATCATTTTTATCTATATAATAAGGGCATTTTTGGAAAATCATATGTCCAGAAAAGTCTACGGTGTTAATTTTAATGGATAGATTCTTCGAGCATAAGCAACATACGCATACATACTACAGTTTTGCGGGAAGGTAGCGCTCAATTTCTTTGATACTAAAGACGATTAAGAGGACTGCTAGAAACGTTCACAGTCCCGAGTGAGTCCACAGAAATCTTTGACCTAAATGTAGTTTGATGGTAAGCGCACTAGCTCCGAAAAAATGGTCCTTCGTCTCTTTTGAGGCAGATACTCAGGGATCGTAAAGATAAAGGTAAGAATATGCAAATTGCTTTACTATCTTGCTGCACGCACTAGGGATGAAGACAATCCTTTTTATAGGAAGCTGGTCAGTACATTTCAAGGAAACAAAAAATCATTCGCAGCTTGATCTAAATCTCTAAATCAACAATGGCCACTTTACCGTAATGGATGCCTTTCCTTCCGTACGTGCCGCGACATTTTTAAAAGGACTTTTTCGCCAGCCACCGCTCCCTGTTTGCCGAGCGTCGTTGGATTTGAGAATAGTCACGCTTTTAGCGGGCAAATGAATTTGCCGGTATAATCGCTATTTGGAAAGCAAACCGTTTAGCGTGCAATCGTGGAAATAACGTATTTGCAGCCGCCTCACCAGCTGTTTATGAGGAATCGAATACGAAGCGAATGTTGTTTTAGACTTAGTGTCTTTTTGAACAAGTGATACAAATTTTCGATCTATTGTATAAGGTCGGGGCAAAAGTATTTTCGTATTGTTCATACAAAGGAAAATATTTTTTTTAGGTTTAACTTTTTATTTATTTATAATATGTATGTGCCGTTTTGAGCGATGACTTGTTGCCATCTTGTAGGTAGTGCCATGATCCCAATCATGTAGAAATTTTGAGATTTTTGATAAAAAAACTCTGACAGGTAGTGTTCACAGTGTTCTTTTAAGGTTAGCTTTATGCTTCCTAAAGAGTTCTGCAATGACCGAAACTGGTGGAAATTTGATGGAGCAAGGTCAGGGCTATACGGAGAATGCATCAACACATCCCAGCCAAGCTCTCTCAATTTTTGCTGCGTGGCTATAGATGAGTGCGGTCTGGCATTGTCATGGTGGAACACCACGCCCTTCCTATTCACCAGCTCATTACGCCAGTTACATTCAGTACAGCCAAAGAGGTTTGATTACTAATAATACATTCGAAATACGAAAATACTTTTGCCCCGGCCTATTATATATTGTAATAATATCTTAACTTTGTTGTATTCAAAATCTTGCATAAAACAATTTTGTATTACCTGTATTGCTAATTAATACTGAAGTCAAATATATAGCTGTGTGTTAAAGTGATTTAGACGTTTTATCCATCCTATAAAAATGTGATGGATATTTTTGCCGTATAGTTTCATCTTTTATTTCTAATTTACAAATGGTATCTGGTACTAACAATTGAAAAAAAATTAAGGTAATACGGTAGTCCCCCCTATGACACGGTAGATAGATTCCGCGTTATATGAAAACGCGTTGTAGAAGTATTCCCGTATAATATGAAAATGCGTTATAAGAGTACCGTATTGTAGAGGGGATTACTGTATTATGAATGGATCTCTCAATACAAGGGAACTAGGTCTATTGCTGTGTTCGATTATATTTCAATCGGTATTCACGAATAGAAATGCAATAGTGCGAGAATATGTATTAAGAATAGTTTTCGACAGTAAAAAAATATTTTATTAATCTCAGAATCAATGATAAGCAAAAGTTTACACAATGTTTCCTGTTTTAATAACTTCTGGAAGAAATTGAATTAAATTATAAAAAAAATCATATGCGATACGAGCCAGTTCCACAAAGAGGAGGCATTTTACATTTATTGATGCTATAAGTTAGAAGAAAACGAGCATAACTTGGTAACATCCGTTTACCATAAGCATTTGTCACATCAAAAAACTTGCAAGTGCGTTGCCGAATTCAAAGATAGAAGTCGACTCTCTTTTTGACAGCCTCTAAGTCTTATAAGATTAAGATAAGATTAGGTTGAAACCCATATCAGCTCTAAAATTAGGGTCGCAGATGGAGAGATAAGAGGAAGGGTTCCCAAAAGAATCGGTCTGATAAATGGTTTCCTTTTAGCAATATCCACGTAAACTTTTGTCTCTATTTTCCTCTACTCAATTTTGATGGCTCTAGTTCAATATTTTCTTTGAAAAATTCTGACTTTAAACACTACATAGTTTTTCACCGCACCCCGAGTTAACTGGAAGAGAATGCCTAAGGGCATTAAGTCTGCCTTTGGTAATATCCTTAGTGTAAGGAAGGTGATTAAAATATAGAATAAATACGTTTATTCCAGTATTTGTTGACGTGCCGCTGAGGTATTTTTCAAAGCGACAAGAGATCATCCGTATTGTCATACGAAATATTGCCAATATACAAATGATTAATTTGTAGACAAAGCACACAGACCTGTAGAACACCAACGCTCACATACGGACGTTCATACTATACATCTACAATAACCTCCTAGATGTTTGTAGAATAAGAATTACTGTGTTGTTATTATTGCATAGTTTGTACTAACACTTCGTTAATTCCTGCGCAATATAAGGTTTAAATTACTTGAATAATATTCCTTTTACCCTAGAAGTAATTTCATTGGTATTCCTCTACTATTCGTGTAACAATATGACAAAAAGATATATTATTATTATATAGTATAAAGTGGTTTTTAAGAGGCTACTTCAAATAAAGGAAAATATAACTCATCTCACGACTTCCCATAATCCTTTTAATTTCACATCTTTGACTAGAGAAGAACGGCTTGGGTCGTTGAATTTTTTACTGCCGGCATTTTTAGTGTAACTGAACCTATTAAAGCCGCTTTTATGTATTATTTTTGGCTTATATCGATTACACTTAAAGTCGAATGTAAATAGTAAATTTAAAATAAGTTGATTTATTTACTAACCTAGCAAGAAATAGTTTTCATCCGTATTACGGAACAACAAATAGAATATATAAATAATATTTTAACAGCATTTCTTTCAAAGAAATATTGCCTACCTAATATGGCAACAAGAATATAAATTTATCGCTAAGTCTTATGCTTATTTATGAACTTTTTAAAGAAAGAGTTGTTACAGCGTGTTGTTTGTAATACATCATTTTGCCAGTTATGATAGATTGCGTTCGTGATGTTTGAAAACTTGTTATCCGTGACAATTTTTTCCGAATAATGTTTTTATATTTAGCAACATTGAAGAGTTTTATATAACGAAAGAGTTAAAGTTTCAAAATAACGAAACTCATTACGAAAGGTTCGGTTATGTTTTAGCATTACTTTTATACAAATACCACTCATTTTTATAGTGCATAGATGCTTTTAAGTACGTCACCGTCAAAACACCGACTGTCGCGCCGTAAATTTTGATATGGTAAAGAAATATTAAAGAAAATATGTGTACAGTGTTTTAACATTAAAAAAGGGGGACGGAATAAAACCTAACCCAACTCTTAGTCATGAAAAATCAACTTTTAAGCGTCTTGCTTTCGTTTAATTGTTACTGAGAGTTTTGGGGAAAAGCGAAATAATAATGCGATAAGCAACTATATTTATATTTCCATTTGATGTGATGAATTAATTATCTTTGAGCTTTGATTAAAAATTCACTGCCCGACCCATTTTAAGACATTCTTATAGCTGAGACTCATGCATTTCTCACGCTTACTTCTGACTAAAATTTCAGTTAGAAATTTTAAATCGAAAAGAATCTTCAGCTCTGTAACATTTTATTACTTTCTCGCTTAAAGCACAGTTATAATGGAATACCTAAAATTTATTTGTCATATTTTATTATACTACACAAATATTTACATTATCATGCGTGGTTTTTGAAATCAGCACACTGTTTGGATCCATTTTTTTTCTTGTTTTAATGTAGAATTCGGAAATAAAAAGCATTTTTCCGTTAAAATATTTTAAAAGCAAAAGTGTTTTTCTTTGTTATTTACGATCTGTCTTATTAGAACGAAAAAAAAACACACAACACACAATTTAAATAATAAGAATTCTTTAACCATAATGAATGGTAATCTTTCTAATGTTTGCTGATTTTTTCTGTAAAAATTTTTGAAAAACCACTTCAGACAAGCATATTGCTTGTCTTAAGTATTGATGAATATTGTTCATTATACAAAAGGTTAAAGAATTATTATTATTTATATTTTATTAAATATCACAACTTTATCAAAATTTTAAATTTTGGTTTTGTACTTATTTTTGAAATTTAAATAACGATTACGTTTTGAAATCAATAACGTATCTGGTGCGATTAAGAATTTTTATTAATAAGGACGGGAGATCCATGGACTCACACAACTAAGGAATTCATATACCGGGGTCCAATTATATTTTCTATTCCTGTGCGGGGTAGTGGGAAACAGCTGAAAAGTTACATACCTTTGCCACGACCTGAAACTTACAAAGTGTATTAGATTACATATGACACAATCACCGGATTTTTTTTTAACGCAATCAAAGCGTAGAATGGAAAACTGCATTCACAGGTTAATCTCCTTATTCATCATCGGGTTATAATATGTTGTTTATAGTCAAAGTCAAAAGTCAAATATCCTTTATTCAAAATTGGATTGATTTACAATCACTTTTTGAAGTCATTTGATTCTACTACCTGTTCGGAAAAAAAATACCTCGGTCCTGAGAAGAACAGGCGAAAGAAA
>DWHO01000366.1:0-21136 GCA_018247575.1 Eurytides lysithous rurik | reverse complement strand
GTATCGGCTCCCCGGAAGAGGCCGGCTTGGTCGACTGCTTGCACGAGCGATTGAATATGCCGCTCGACCGCATCTGTTTGTTAGCGCCCGCTTGGCTTTCGTGTTTCGGGAAGTAGATGGCTGAATGTCTTGTACTTGGCAGCGGGAAGAGGTCTGAGTTCTCTCTGCGGAATCCTCTGAAGAAACGGTTCGGAGAGTTCTGTTCCGATTCTTGGTCCTTTTTGTATTTGAGCATGTCCGCGAGCCTCTCTTGTGGCGATTTCTCACTAGGCTTGTGGAAGATTTGCTTATGGCGGGCCGGTGGGGTTGCTATCGCCTTGTATTTCGCCCAAGCATCCTCCAGCTCGATTCTGGACTGGCGCTGCAGTTGCGCACGCTTCTGCTCGCTTTCCTTAGTCGGATCTTGTTTCTCTTCCTTGGCCGTAACTTTTGATGGGAAGAATCTAGCAAAGTCCCAATCCTTAAGGAGGACGGCTTCGTCAACCTCCGATTGCCTTATATCGCTTTCAGCGATCTCCTTCTGTCGTTTTTCAAATAAAAACCGATGCAAATATACATACACATGATGAAATATAAATACTTAAAACGAAAAATACTCAGTTCAATATAGATTTTGCTCACTGATCTTACTTTGGCGTGAAATTAGGAACTAATTCATTTTGACGCTTTATTAGTTATTGCCAAATAACCCCGGTAAAACTCCACACAGTTTTTATTAAACAAAAATATTAAAGCTATGCATGAATCGACGCTTTCAAAAAAGCCCAAACTATAGTACTACAAATTTCCACATTTTAGTCGATTGTATGAATTAAATGACAGACAGAATTCCAATGAACGGTTAAAATTTTTGTAACGTATTGAAAATCAGTTATAAGACACCAATGGCCACATCGGTTTGTAAAGAAGGAAATAGCGTAAATATATGAGGCTTTAGTTCGTATGCGTCTCTTAAGCATAGTGAACTGAATGAGTACCGAGGTATGAGGAAACACAGACAGGCTGAATTAAACAGTATACCACAAACTGCTAGCGAAAATAATTATCCAGAATTTACTCTGTACTGCAGAGGATTAATAATTTAAACTTCGAACATGAAAATAAAACCATCCGTCGTGTAGCAGTCTGTAGTACCCGTATAGCTCGTGCAAATTTAAATGCGCCTCAGAGTTTCGTCAAGTCCTACGTAGTGCATTGCTAACGAACTAACGAAGGGTATGCGAATTGAACCTCTTTCCTCTCATTTTGGTTTCTTTTTAATTGCTTGTTTATGTACAGTCACGGACAACGTTGCTATTACGTTTAAAGTGCATTGAATTCTTAT
Organism: Eurytides lysithous rurik; assembly: GCA_018247575.1. Lineage (NCBI taxonomy): Eukaryota > Metazoa > Arthropoda > Insecta > Lepidoptera > Papilionidae > Eurytides > Eurytides lysithous. Next base: position 19,812 of record DWHO01000366.1, on the reverse strand, counting down.
ATAGGAGAAATTGGACTATATGGGCTTAATTTATTGCTCACATTGTATATTAGTATACAACAACGAGTATGAACAAAACAGCTATTCGGTATTATAGAAATTTTACATGTACACGCGTATCATTTCTTTCTTGATGGGAGGAAACGAGTCATGTCATGTTGGTGTGCATTTGAGAGCAACCCTATTCGGTTTGACGTATATTATAAGAGATGTATACAAATTCAAAACAGTCGGAGAAAATGGTACATCGAGTGCATGTTGATAGACAGTTTTTTTTAGATAATAGGTAAATAGCACTTGGTAAATATGAGAGGCTTATATTGTTGCTAATAAAATGAGCAGTCGCAAACAACGTTATATCTTGGTTTTACAGAAGAAAAGGGTCAGGGAATTAGACACGACAGTACCCCGACCGTACAATATCTTGGGACTTTTTCTTCACACGACTTTCAAGTGTTGCGATCGAAGGGAAAGCGAGTTCGTATATCACACGACAGTACATGCACGCACGAATTTTACTCGACCCGGCTGCAACACACATTCGTGAAAGGTATACGTATAAATTAGCGACAAAACGCAGTTGCACTCGACGGTACACTCGGGCGCATTTAAGTTTGGCTCGACCTGCAAGCGTTCATGTGCAGCGCGAGCACTCACCCGCTTCATGACGAGGGTGCGGTCCGGGTGCGCGTCGTCGTCGTCGGGCGTGGGGGGCAGAGGACGCGTGGGCGCGCCGCCCGCCGCCGCGCCATCCTCCGACACCGCGGCCAGACCGGGCCTGTAGCAGAACTCCGGACTGACAAGCCAAAAGAAAACGAAACGGGACGGGGCGGGTAGACGGGTGGGTATTCCGAAATAAATGGTATGAAGGTGAACGGAAAAAAAACGCAACGAAAAAGAAAAAAAAAACAACAATGACATTAGTGACGGTTAACACTTATATCGTGCCATGTATGCTGTTTAGAAGCTTATTTTCTGCATTTATAAATTTAAATATATATAAGTTATAAAGAGTTTTCGTGTTCTTATTTTTTTCAGTTCAGACATCATTGCTCTGGTCAGTTTTAAATATGATTTAATAAATGTTCTGAACGCTACAACAATTCTTACTTCTAAATTTAACTATGTTGCATTCAGAGACATGTACAACAATAAGGACTGAAACATAATTATAGAAGGTAGCATATGTATGTATCAGTGAGTAAGAAGGCTAAGTCCAAATTAGTAATAATTAATGTTAATTTTCCTATTTGAAATCTGTAATGAAATGTAAATGAGTGTGTATGAAATAGGAAGGAGCATTGTGTGTGCAGCTTTTGCTTACAGTGGTTTTGGTGGATCGCTAGCTAACAGGGTGCCGTCGTTGCGAACTCTCCCACCGCTCTCCTCGGCATCAGAATCGCTGTCAGAGTCGTCAAACGGTGGTTCCGGCGCGTTCCTTTCCATCGGTGGCCCTGTACACAAAGTTCTGCATTATAACTTGATTATCGTAGGTATTATACAGTCGATGCATATGTTTACAATACAGTTGTACAGTTTTCCAGTAACGCATGTGGTGGCAAAATATCTAATTATTGGCATTTCAAATACAAAGAAAGCAATGAATCCCCGATTTACCTTAATATTGTTATTAATAATGTCATGCTCATGTACAACAATGGCAACAGCCGACTATCAAATAAGAAGGATTATAGTTTCTGTGGTAAAGCCGTAGCCTCCACTATACATTTTATATAATGTCTTGTGTTTACTAAACGAGGTTCTTATAATAAAAAGGCTGAAAATGCAATTCCCTATGCATACTGTGTATATCGAGTGGCGATTATAAGTTATCACAATTTTTTCCCAAAAAAGCCCTCTTTGGATTTGTGTGGTAAAATATTTAAAAAATAATATAAAGGCGGAAGTGTTTTGGTTGATATTTTTTTTAATTCATGTCAAAATTTTAAACATGATTTGTAGTAGAATTCCATAGGTAATATAGACAATCTCCAACCTTGTCCATTTGTGGGTGCCCGTGGCGGTCGATTCGGTGGCTCATTGCCAGAAACAACACCCAGTTCGTTAAGTTGCGCGGCCAACTTGTCCAAATCCTGTAAAGCACCAAGATTATTGATTTAGTTTGGGAAAGTTTCATCTAAACAGGTCTTTTTTATGGAGTAGGAGGCAAACGAGCATGCGGCTGAGCTGATGGTAAGCGAACACCACTATCAATTGGTTTCCAATAAATATTAGAGGATGTTTGCAAAAACGTTTAGATGGTTTTTAAGGTGGAAATAGGCACTTTTTTATAAAAAAAAATCGTCATTTTTTAGACAATGTGAGGGAAGAGGGTGGGCCACCGACCACCTCACTCACGGGAAAAAACGCGGAACCACAAACACTTCCACTTCATGGCGATTTTCTGTGAGATTGTGGTACTTACCCAGTTCTAATCCGCCCATTCACTAAGAGCAGAAACCGCTGCATGGTTACCAAAACAACGAGTTTTGTACAGTAAAATGTAGAGAGAAAAAGTAAAAAGATAATTTTTTCATACATTCATTAATAGAAATATAATCATAATTAACATAATTATCTAAAAACCATAATCATAATTTCTAATATGTACTACATCACGGTAAGAATGATCATTCGTATGTAGACAAAATAAAAGAAAAAAAAATAAACATCTACAAACCTCTGGTCTTCGAGGTGGAAGCTGCAGCAGAAGTTTATATTGGATGTGCAAAGAAAGATAACAGCGTGACATGAAAATAAAAAATAAAGCAAAATATGACAATATGCTTACTACAATACATTAACACCTAAGGAAATCACTATAGAAAGGAAATTTTCTAGATTTTAAATTGAAGTATTTTTATACCCTTATAAACCAAAAAATGTTTGAGAACATAATCCAAATATATGCAATAGAAAAGGTATAATGAAACACGTCTGACTGTAAATTCTCGAAATTGTATCCTCTTTCTTTGACGTTTAAACTTTGGTACAAACTAGAAGGACTATTTTAGATAAAAAGGTTAAAAAACAAGAATAGTAATGATACCACAAAAAGAAGAGTTAATTTGCAGTAAATACGATCCTTTTTAAACCTCAAAAGCCATAATCATAATCAACATTTTTACATACCATTGGTTTAAAGATGTGGTGAGATCCTCGCTGAGGTGGTTGTGGGCCACTGGCGGGTGGCGTCCCGTTGTTAGAGCCTGAACTGTTTGATGAACCCGAAGATTTGGGGGTGGGAGGTAGAGGCCTGTGTAAAGATGTTAATAAAAACTTTAAGAAGAAAAATATAAAAACAAAATCATAATAGATTAAGTGATCAGACACACTAGAATTAATTAATTTATAAAGTTCCTTAATATTTCTCTTCAAAACTGACGCTCTTTAATTTTTTTTAAAAAAGCAAAATAGATTTTTAAAATAGCTTATTAAGAATTAAGAAAGACAAAAAATTGCATTGTAAGTAGAATATAATAGTAAAGACAAAGTAAGGGCCCATTTGGCATTTTCGGTGTACCATGAAGATTATAGTGAAAATAACATAATTAATGCAATGATTGGTGTATGTATGTAGTGGTAAAACAATGTTCTTATGTTAGTTTAAATATTTTTTTTTGTTAATTAATTATTAAAAAAGAAGTTAATTTACATTAAAATGAATGAACAAAATTTTGGTAATAAATGTTACCCACGGAAAGTCACCAAAGAAATCCAAAATACAACTGAACTAGGTTTTTAGTCATTTTAGTATCGAGTATGGCCTACGCTTGAGTGGTGTGTGTATGGGCACTATCCTGTAGTAACAAAAATTCAGGACCCGCCTACTGTGAAAATGGGATCACAAGTGTCTTGATGTCTTTCCTAACGCTGTGCAATTACGATACCCTTATTAAAAATAACAACCTCCGTATTTCAAACTAAGATGATCCCACTCGATTATTATGGGGGATTCCAAATCATTGCTGGGATCATCAAATTGCACAATTTCTTGTATGAAGCCTTCTGCAAATCGCTTTTCCACGTCATCTCTAGACTCTAGACCCAAATCCGAAATCATCACTAAACTGTACTGTCGCGAAAACCTCAAACGATTTGAATCATCAATCCACACCATTCGGTGTTTTGAACTTTGCTGGGCCTGATATAATCAATTCCGGACCGTTTGGTCAATAACGCGACTGCCCGTCGTCAGCAGCATTTGATTTTGTAAACTGCGAGCTGTCACTGTACGTTCTCGACGGGCACTTAATAAGATGTATTGAAATAATAATAAATAAATAATGAGCTGTGGTAGCACAAATTTCACCCTAGCCAGGTCTTCTTGCAATACTTTCAGTATCTTGAAAGCGATTCCGGGCATTTTAGATAGCTCTCCTGGAAAATCTAAGCTTCAAATCAACAAATCCCTGCAATCGTCCTTGGATCATTGTTTTTGCTTTGGTTGTAGTTATTGTGTCCACATGTCTATATGTATGTTGCATTATTATTGCAAGACAATAACTAAGCAATTTGTATTAAAAATAGTACCCGATTAAACTAAATGATTCTGAGAGTAACAATGCTAAAACAATTCCAAGAGAAAAAAAAACAAACCAAAAAATTTCCAAAATTTTGAAGTTATGTTTTTTTAGTACCCAGATTGGGTTACCACTACTACATACCAATGAGTTCAGAAAAAAAAACAGTATCTTTTTTGTTATTAAATAATTGGTTGCCACAAAATAAAATGCATAATACACAGGAGGCCCTTATTTTGTTTTTACATAACTTACCTATATCTATTAGGCTGTTGTGCTTGTGGGTCTGGCACAACAATCAGTCTTTGTGGAATGGAGGGCCTAGCTGGTGGCCCAGGTTCTGCAGTGGCAAGAAAAAAAAAGGAAATTAAATAAACAGTGTATTCTACCTTCGTAACGAAAAAGGGAATATCTAACATTTTGTAAATGTGGTGAAAATCGAGCATAAAATTTTTCCTGCTTTTCAATGAAATAAAAAAAATATATTTTTTTTAAAATAATTTCATCCACTAATTACTATTTTATTAAATAATCTGCATTTTTCCTTTATATTATCATTAAAATTTAAGAAAAATGCTAATTTTATGTATAAAAGTCATATGTAACTAAATATGACTTCTCATTTTAACATTATGTGTATGTGAAACACATGAGAAGGCATATAAGAAGACAAGGCATATTTATTCTAGTGTGCTTTTTTACACACAAATCAAATAAAAAGAGCAATTATACAAAATTATTTCCTGTAAATTTAAAAATTTTGAAAGGGACTTTTTACTTTTTTATCGCAATCACATTAAATTAAAATTGGTCAGTTAAATTTATTGTCATATATTCTCAACATTATTTTAACTCTCAAATTTATCCATTTGATAACTTTTATGTAAAACAAATTCAAAAAGTACATGTCAAATATAAAAAAAGGGAAATTATTATAATCATAAACTTTTAATCAAAAAATATTCATGGGTGTGAGTAAGATCAGTTAAGAATTGACTGATAGTTTTCATAAAGCTTTTATATTAGAGGGAATAAGCAGAACAAGATTTTTAAGCATAGTAGACATTCTTCGATTTGCGATATCCCTTGGAGCAAGTTTTTTCCTGTCGTGTTGGGACCTTGTTTAAGATTTTTTAATTACAGATACTAATTGTTGTTACGGCTATTTTTGTAAAATAATTACATAAATCCCATTCAGAGATTTGCAGGTAAAAATCGGGATCTAGAATCTTCAAAATTATAAAAAAACAAGCAGTCATCTTTCACATGCTCACTATAACGCGAGACTAAGTATAATATCCAGCCTTGCAGAAGTCCCGATAGTCAAATAAGTTTTATTGTTTTTAGGGATGTCTCCACTGTGGTAAATCAATTGAAGCCATAGGGAATATATGATCAACACCTAAACAATGCAGAGCTTTTACCAACTTTCAAAGTGACTTACAAGAGGACATTTGCCATATTTAAGCTTTTAACAATTAACGTAAATGAAATGAAAGGTTCATTCAAATAAATATATATATTTTTTAAGTATACAAAATAATTGCTATTTTACATACTAAAAAAAAAATATATTTTAATTATCTATATTTACACTAATGGTAACTCTGTGTATCTTTTACTTTTAAATTCAACAAAAAATAGGGCAGATAAACCTTATTTCCCTGATTCCAATATTTATAACTCAAATTTGGGAAAATGTTAGTTATGCCTTTTTTCATTACGCTGGCAGTATCATACGCATATTATAAAATTAAACCGAGTAGAAGTCATAATTATATTACCTGGAATTTCTTCACGCTCCTCGCGTTTGCTATTGCGTTTAGGCGGCGGTTGGGGTTGAGCTTCAGCCCCAACACTAGTTTACATAGAAGAAAAAATTCAAAAAAATTATTCAATTAAAACATGTTTAAATAATCTAAGCTTTATCAAAACATTACTTACCTTCCCTCTTGTATTTGTTGGAAATTGCGTCGGAGTGTATCACTTGTCTGATGTGCAGCAGCATTATGCACAATTGACGATGGCTCTCCAGCAACAGCATTGTCCTCTTCTTCACCCTCTGAACCAGAATATTTGTACTCTTCTCTGACTGAGTTATCCTGCTTCCTCTTTTTACACCTGTCTATATGGTCCTTAAGCTGTATTCTCACTTGTCTTTCAGTTGGTTGATCCCTGTAAAATGTATTTTATTTATGAAAATAAGTGACTAGATGTGGAAGTGTGGTGCCACTGAGTTAGTTTAAGTCTGTTTGGTTTAGGACAGGATATGATTTCAAATTTTGTTTTTTGTTTAAAAATCCGAACAGAATAGCAAGCCAAAACAAGCAATAATTAAATATCTTTTATAACAATTTCACAGCACTTATTATTTCTAATGCCTAATATATGCATGATTTTAGCATAAATAGACATATTTAAAAACAGCACTAAACATAAAAACTTATCTAGCACAACAGTTCTTCTTACAGCAACCAACAACCCTTCTAATAGTTTTTAATAGTATCTAGGAATTTAATACTATATAAAAATACAATTTACCTTATGAAAGAATGTTTAAGTAGTTGTTCTGTGTAGGGACGCTGATGGTAATCTTTCACAAGAACAGTCTCAATAAAACTGTGAAATTTCTTTGCCCATTTTTTAGATTTTAAACGAGGTGGTGGGTTCCTAAAAATAAAGTTTTTTTTAGTACAACAATTTCAAGCCATATTTTCTAAAACATTTACTTGTGAATAAACACAATTAAAAGCTGTGTACCTTGGAATAAGAAAAAGTGCTCTCATAGGATGAAGATCACAGAGGGGTGGTTGACTTTCAGCCATTTCAAGTGCAGTGATACCCAGAGACCAGAGGTCAGAGCGATTGTCATATGTAGCATCAGGGTTTTCATCACATGCAATAACTTCAGGTGCCATCCAATATGGTGTACCAATGAATGTGTTTCTTCTACCAATAGTTCTGTCTAGTTGTGCTGACACACCAAAGTCAACTAATGAAAGAAAACAAAATAGTAAGTTAGATCCTGTTAAAAATGTCATCAGTATTACTATAACCTTATTTTCCTTACCAAGTTTTACTTCAGCATTATCAGTAAGTAACACATTTTGCCCTTTTATGTCTCGGTGGATAACCTTGTTTGAATGTAAGTAACTTAGACCTCTGAGGATTTCCCTGCAAATATATGAGATCCATTCTTCTTTTAGAGATTGGCCCTTAGTTGACTTAACCAAGTCAGTTACAGATCCTGAAACATTTTTAAAAAATTATATATTTTTTAAAAATAAAATTAATTAACTAAATTAATTTAATTCTTATTGTTAGAATATATTAAACAAGAATACAGCACTTAATAAATATTTTTAATCATTTCACATATTTTTAATCTATCACAGGCATTTTAATTTTTCTTTTCAAGATGTGTCCATTTTATTTTATATTATTTATAGTAAATTTCTATAATAAAACATTATACAGAGGTGTTATTAAGAATAGTGTTAATTTTTACTTTATGCAATATTTTGTTATTAAGGATATCATAAATTGTCACATAAGTCATTATGTGTTAGGCATTATTAAGATCCATAAAAATCTAAATATACTATTACAAATCTGTTTAGTTTGTTTGAATGACACATACCAGCTCCGCAATATTCCATAACTAACCACAACTGATCATCTTTTCCAGAAGGTGTTTTTTTGATAAATGCTCCATAGTAGGTGGCAATGTTGCGGTGGTTAGAATACTTTTTTAAAACATTTATCTCAAGTTTTATCTCCTCCTCTTCATCTTGTGTGACATCCATAACTTTAATGGCTGCAAGTTGACCTGTTTTTGTGTGGCGACCCTACAATAATTGTTATTGTGAAATACAAGTACATTTTAATCCTTATTTATCAAATGTGTAAAAATCTTATTGTATGTATTTTTTTATTTTACTCTAGTAAATTTAATTATCACAAATAATTTATTTAAATTTAACATTTAATATTAACAAAAATTGGCGTTTGGATAGGTTACTTTTACTTTATTGGATGGGTTGATAGATGTTAATTCCTTTCATTAACAGTAATAATCTTAAATTGTACAGCTCATAAGGTCAAACAATTACAGTAATAGAACAAGTAGATCAGAAGCAAGTGTATTAAAACCTTTGTTTAATGTTATCTTAATCCTTTCTAATTAAGACATAATATAGGAATACTCTGGTTATTACATACTGTTGAAAATGTTAGCTCACACATACCTTATACACCTGCCCATAAGTGCCATTTCCTACAACTTCTATCAGTTCGAATATGCCAGCTGGATCCTGAAATCAGGCATTGAGTATGTAAACAGACGAAAATAATAAAAAGCTAATTATAATCTTCAATAGTAAACCTTCAATATGATTCACGCCCTGTGAGATCATTGCCCTTTGTAAGGATTTGCAGGCGATAAAAAGTGAATGTTCCGATTTATTATTACAAATAAAAATGCCGTACATTTAGAAAAAAATATTACCTTTAATGCACCGAGGTCAATGTCGTCCAATGAACAATTTACAGACGGTGCCAGTTGATGCGCCATTTTGAGTATATTGTCACACACGAAGACAAAGCACGAGAACCTCACATCAATATAAAAAACGTATAAAAATTCCTAAATTTTATTACATTGGCATTGAAATTATTATTTTTAACTATTGAACGATTAAATAATTTATAAAAAACATTGTTTACTATTAAAATTACAGCAAATTACAGATACACAATCTATACGCCGCACACACACCCGGCGGGGGATACCACTAAAGAAAACGATTTACTACTATTACAAAGCTACCATGGCCAAGTAAGGCTACCGTGTATCCTACCGAAAAAATTAAGCAATATGTTCATCAAACTTTTAAACACTTCTTACGTTTTGAATTGTTCTGCTAATGTTCAGTTGACAAAAAAATATTACTCTTTTAATTGATAAAAAATTATATCTAATGAATCATCAACTGACCTCAGAAATGGAGGAGTTTATTAATTTGTCTTCATTTTGTATATTGTTATGAGACACTTTGTTTAACAGTTAGGTTAATTCTGGTGTTTGTCTTTTTTTATTGAAAATAGAATGAAAAAATAAAAAGAAAGCAGCTTAAGTAAAATTATGGCAGTCGGTTTTAAATGTTGGTGTTCATTATAAATTAATATTTTTGCGATATATGTAAATATTTTATTGTCCGATGCCTGTGTTATGTTAATGTCAACATCAGCTCGCTAGCTGCATTTTTGTAATACTACGATCTCTTGTCAATTCGATCATTAGTATTTGAATATGACCTTTCTAATTGTCAAGTTACGATAGGAGTAAGTAGGACAGGACGGACCTTGCATGGTTTGACATAATTAATGAAGGGTCAAATTTTTTTTTACATTGCTTTATTAGACCATTGTTTAGGATAAGCATCAACAGAAGTCCGAGCAGTAGCTCTAAAGTAAACGCATACGTTTGTAGCAGCTATTATAGTTGCCGGCTAGTACCAATTCGTTTAACAAATTTTGTTATATAAATTTTTGGTCGTACGTTGATAGTTAAAGTTCCTCTTTTTCATAAAGTTCTAAATATATAACGGTTATAGCTTTTTGACAAAATGTATTAATTTTATCATCCCCAGCTAAGTTTATTAGTCTCATTGAGCTGGATTTTTTGGTGCTATTTCATATATTCTTACGCCAACTTCGTAACATGTCTTAAAGTAATGGCCTTACTATTACTTATATTGCCTTACTATTATTATACAGTTACAGCTTCTTTTATTTAAGCATCTAGACGGTCACCTCCTTCGGTCCTTTTTATAGATATTGTGCTAGTGCCAAGTTATCATGAGTATTTATGACGTTGAATTGTTTAACAGCTTTATTTTATAAATCGAAATAGTTTTTGTATTTCTTTATATATAGAAACTAATCTTTAAACTTTTTACGATACTGTTCTAAAGTAAAATAGATTAAAAAAAACAACAAAAATACTTAGAATATTCTGTTTGTGTTATATTATGAGAGAAAAATTTGTAACTTGATCCATTGGAAAAGGGCCAGCAAAAAAGATCATATCCTTGTTTGCCATTGTAATTATAACCGCGATGTTACAATAAATGTTTTTTCTTCAGTTTTGCTATTGTTTCAGTCTTTTTTTTTTAATCTTAAAGCTTTCGGTTACCTTTATTTCTATCACATTCTTAAAAATTAATTTTAAACATAAAAATTAAGGTACAAAAAGATTTTTGATATTTTTATTTCTTTGTATGCAGTATTCTCCACAATGAGCTAGGAAGTCTACTTAGATTGAACTAAAGTGAGCGCCATTACTATAAAATCAATAATTGAGTTAAATTGTTGCGCATTTCAATGACCACTTACATTATCATTATATATAAGTCAAATGCGGTCAAAAACATTTTATTTTAGTTCTAGTTACAATAAATCTTCTATACCACAATAAAGTCGTAAAGGTATAAATTATGTTTTTTTACCGAGTTAAAGTACAGGATGATAAACGACACGCTTACCCATAATACTAATAAACTGCTTGATTTAGCGCTGAGCTGATCGCCTTCAGATATATTATAAGACGGTATATTGTTAAGCTCATTAATTATGCTAGAAATATTACCCTCAAAACTCAAACAAAACAGTGCTTGCAAACTAAAATTTGGCAATAGAATAACTTGCGATGGTTTAGTACATCTCTAGCACATTGCAAAAGTGCAATATTGTGTCTGATAAGTGCAGGAAAAATATATGGAAAAAATAATAAAAGATAATATTTTGACTAAAAATATATGTCCCAAAATTATTATTGTAACTGGTGACTAGAGGGTTACTTGATACTTTTCTTGCCCAAAGGTGAGTATAATATTTCAAAGGAAATAACATACAGCTAGTGTTCTTGGTACCATGTCTCGCGGAGTTGGTTTAATGGATATTTAAGTTCTAATGATTATAGTAATGAAATAAAAAGAAAAGACTGTCTAGAGACGATCCTAAGGTAAGGGTTAAAGTATCATTCTAAGTCATAGAATTTTACAGTCTATGGTAAGGATGCGGAAAATAATAAGCGAAATAAAATGTGTCTCAAAGTTGGCTTAAAACTTTTTTATTAATTAAAATAAGTTAAAGTTAAACACATTAATATTATGTAATAAAGGGCGTACCAACAAAAACGACGCATAGGTGTGAAAAATGATATAAACACTTGTTATTTTACACAGGATTTTGTTGGCATAATAATACGTTATTTAGACTTTTATTGATCAGAATATTACTAGTACCACACATGTAATCAGCATTAAGATATATCTTTTTAAAATTGTGAAATAAAACAAATTATGAAGTAAAATAACTTGGAATATATATTTGCATTTCTTACTACTACTTCTTCAATATATATTTGCAGTTGCTCTTTATTTTTCGTTAATAATAAACAACTCTTGTCACACAGGTCTGATTGTTCTGAGTGAGAATCAAATAAACGACTCGGGACACCAATGGGACTGCACCCTTCAAGTTACCACCTAATTATATCAAATCGAAATATTTGTAATAACTTAAAGTTTATTAATATACTCTATGTATTACAATTGTATATAGGGTGGCTCTAATTTGTAGTAATTAGTTGTGAAAAAAAAAGAAATTTTATTAATTATTTGATACATTTTTGTTTTCATTTTAAAAACAAAGTATGAGGTTACTTTATTAAGGCTTCTCACATGTGAACTTTAATAATGATATAGGTTTTTCAGTGGAAACTTTTTAATACATATAAGAGCGGACTCTGTGTTTTAATACGGATAGCCTTGGGTGTGAAAGTGGTCTCAAATTAGACTTGTTTCGTTATTTTGTAGAATCGACACATAGACTGAGAGTTCCATTCAAACTACTCAGAAGCTATTATGCTAAGATTTGTTATACATAAGGCTCCAAAGAGAAAATGTCATTTATAAGGAAACGTGGGACGATTAAGGAGTATAATATTTTCAAAGCAAAGAAACAGGTAGACCGCGGCTCTGTACCGGTTTCTAGTCTGGTTGTGTCGCCCGTGTCTGTACAACGCATGTTATTGCACAAACACCAAACTGAAATTATTGGCTAGATATTATAGAAGTAAAATACAGTCTCGGTACTACGTGCGGCGGCGCGGCCGTGCATACCGAATCGTAAGATCAAAGCACGCATTGGTACTTTACCAATACCGACACCCACACGGCAGCGCCACGTCGTTCGCGCTCGTGTATTGGTGGAATAGAACACACAGACGCGCGCGCCGTGAGCAACACTAATAAAAGTATAATAAAAGTTACCAAGACAGAAGTGCGGCGTACGGTACTATTTGTTTGGAGGGAGGTTGGAGGCACTCATACAAGCGAGGGAGAAGCTGTGTTGGCGCGGGCCGCCAGTTTACCGTTGCGAGGCGCGTTGTGCGGCCGGACGCTGGACCGTCACCCGCGCGCCGCCGGCACCCCGAGCACCAAAGCTTCGGTTTGCGCCCCAACAGGCACCAACTACCCTGGCCTTTACACCAGGACTCTTAGTTCAAGCGCTGTGTACTCAAGGGGTGTTGATGAACCATATCAATCAAGCCTCTAAGGTAGAGGCGAAGTGCTACAACTCGTGCTTATTTCACTGAAGTGCTAATCCGATTTTTTTTATTCTTTTTGGATCGTTCTCTACTGACAAAGGTAAGTTTTATAGCTTTTAAATATTAGCGTATAACTATAATCAACAGCTTAAGAGATCAGAAAGATTTGACAACAACGTGTAATTTTCTAAACGCAACGCACACATGTAGAGTTTTTTAATGACTAATACTGCAGGATGAAACTAACCAATAAGAATATTTTAGATATTTATAATCGCCTCATCGAATAAATTCTATACTTAAAAGTAATTTCTTAATGTATTATGTTTCATATGCACTTAATTATTTTTTTTAAGAACATAACAAACAAAAGCAGTTATCTGCAAAGTTAAATAATACATATATATAAAAAGTATAGCTTGAAGACTATATTTAAAACATACTTAAGCACACACACACACACACGGAAAACGCCTATTATTGTACTAAAGATGATTGAGAAATTAATTGCCTTTTCGGACATCACAGAAGCCAGTATCTTCAACCAGTAGTTTGTTTATGCACAAGTCGAGATTAGGCGTCACAGGTTCGAGTCAAAGCGATGGCCTTTAATTTTGTTTTATCTTATGTGCAGAAATCGCATTTGTAACCAGCCGAAGTCTTGGTTATCGTTTGTCACGGTTTGGGACTTTCCAGGCGTGGTAAAACTTTGATAGCATTCGCCATCTCTATTCTTTACCCTTAGGTATAGGCTATCCATCTCTGTCTATACTCTTGTTGATTAAGATTTAATGTGGTAACATTTGTTTTAGGGCTTTATTGTCATCGTCTTATCTTTTTAATTACTTTATTCTTTCTTTTCTTCATTTCAATGGGACTTTAACGGGATAGTGAATGTAACTAACATTTTAAATCAATTTACTTTTATTGTAACTAATTTTCATAACTTCAAAACGATATGAATTAATTAATATTATACAATTAAAAGTAAGTATCTTTTTAAGTATTACGATATTACCTATTATCCTACTGACTTTAAGTTTTAATTACAACCTCAAAATAAAAATAAGGAAAAAAAAACAATCCATTCTTATATATAATTGGGTTCTCTTTGGAATAGGAATAAAAGCAGGATGTAACGCAGGGCCATTGGCAACAATGGATCGGTGCTTGTTAAGGCAAGGTTATGCGAAATAATGTTCCAATTGACCAATTTTTTGAGTAATAAAAGTTTAATCAGGTTTTTGGCTATGATTGAAAGCTTTGCTGCGCGTTGATGTCTTTAACTCAAGAGGTAGGTAGGTTAGTAAAGAGGAAAAAAAATCATGATTTGTCATATTTACGTGTATACCGTTAAATAGTATGGTATTATGACCTTATAAATCGTATTAAAAGTAAAAATAAATTTAAAAATTTAAAAAGCATAGATATATAATAACATTGATTTATTTTAATCCATTTAAAGTGGGACATATGATGATATTGTAGTATTGTAGTAGCTATTGAAATTAAATCAACGGGTACAAATGTTTTTTATAGTAATATGCAATATTCTAATATATTAACATTCTTACCACGCATATGTATTCTTGCAAGTAAATTTTAAATAAATAGGAATCTCTCTACAAAATTTTTGTTAAAGTTCTCGTATTCTTTCAGAAAATAAAAGATTCGGTATGTTGTTTCTTATGTTAGCGATAGCTCATTCAAAATGACCCCCGCGATTTTGAATACATGTCATTTAACCTACGCGGCCAGTCGTCTATAGCAGCACGAGTGAGATCCTTATCAATATGAGCGGCTGTTTTGATTAAGGACTCCTGGAATGACTCTAAATCAGGACGAAAGTTTTGAAGGCCTATTCCTCCAAGAGTTAGCATATTTTATAACCTAATCTTCCAGTCAATTATTTTTTTTATCATAGCTCTTGTTCACGGTAAAACATTTTCGTCCTTAAAAGAATTTCACGGTGTTTATTTTTCGCGTACCGCTTCAACAAAAGGTGTGTACATTTTTATTTTCATGACACATTCGAAATTCAAATTCAATAAATATTTTTGCATTCAAAATTTAAATGTTTTCATTATGTGATAGAACTCATGTCCCGACTGGGTATGAGAAGCCAATTAATTGGCACGGGGATCAGAATGAGACACGACTGTTAATTATTTTTTATATGCAGTTATTTAAATATCTAATTTTGCCAATTTTTGCCGTAGTGGTTATTACTAAGTAAAAAGAACCTTACAGGATATGTTAAATATTCCAGCAAAATTAACATTCATTGTAACCTTCAAAGTAGTGTAGTAAAAAAGGTAACTGCGAGGACGGTAATTCCCCGAGTGAGTCTTTCTATTCATTTAACAGAACGTGGCTTTACCACAGTTTAACATGTAACGATACAAGACAAAACTTATGTTATATTATACGTGATAAGCACAATGTAGTTAATAAAAATAATAATAATAAAGAACTATATGTTTAAAATAAAAAGTGATTTAATATGAATACCAGAAATAAAGGTTTATTCGGATTTAAACGACAAAACTCGCTCATTTCGAAACTTATAATGATAATTGCAACGGTACCGCGGCTTGTATGCATCACGAAGACGGCGCAGTGAAGACTCTATACTAACTTACCACTATCTCCTTCTCTCAACCGCGTTAATATGTTCTTGATAGCTTACAAATCGTTTTAAGTATCATCGGAAATGCGATTTATTTTAGACAGTAGTTCTCTATTAGAAACTATACATATGTATAGTTTCTTTATTGTGTTGCGAATGTTTATCTCTATTCTTGTTATAATCACTCGCAATGACAAAAATTGATTTAGACCTTTTGATCTTTTTATTAGTTAAATGTCTTATTTGTTTTCATACAATTTTCTTTTCAATATCGCTTTATTTTTTTTTTATTATAACAATTTTTTAAAGTTTTGACATAAGAAAAAAAATTGTTATGTTATTATTACACAATAACAGACAAGATTTTCATGAAAATTGTCTTGTTGTACGAAATATTTTACAGTTTATTGATATAATGCGGTCGCACTCAATTAAAATTAAATTCCATTTTCTTTAAAAAAAAACCTTCTAAGTACTCTCTGTTGACTATGCGGCCAACCTTTCCTTGGACCAGCGTACATCATTAAAGATCACTGATCATTAAAGGTCATTGTCGTAAATAAACAATAATAAAAAATAAATACACTGATGTGGCCTAAAGCATTTTTTATAATAACATTGTTTTTAAAAAGTCAATCTTTGAATCACGTGTCAGATGAAAATATGTTTAAAGTTTATTGCGAACAATAGAACATACTTTAACAATTTCAAATAAAGCATCTTATAAAAATGGAAGTTACAGCAATAAAATGTATGTAAAGTAGTTGTATTAAATTAAATATTCATGGTATAGAAGACGACATGTTGCGATTCGTATCTATTACTCTAATCTTTTATTGTTCTGTTTATTACGTTTTAACAGGTTTTTTTTTGTGATTCGAAAGAAGTACCTGAAAATTTTCTAATTAACTTTTATAAAGAGCACGAGATACTAATTTTATTATAATACCTATGTTGATTGAAAGGGGCAACTTTTTATTGGTGAATTACGATAATCATTAAAACGCTTATTTGAACTGACGAGTTTAAGTTTGCATTAGATCGCGGTGTATTCTGAATTATTCTTCTTAGGTGACAAATTATGGTGTTTAAGTTATTATATTAATGAGAAAATTAGCTTTGAAGACGTCACATCCTCTGTCTTAATGACAAATTTGCCTCCGTGGCCAAGTGGTATAGGCCAGCGCTTTACAAAACGGAGGTCGTGGGTTCGATTACCGCGGAGGGCAATGATTTTGTGTTGTTGTTTCTTAATTGGATTAGGCCATTACGGGCTGATCAGGCGATTGCCTGAAAAGTAAGATGATCCATGCGTCGGTTGGGCATGTAAAAGTCAGTCCCGGCTTCTTGTCGACGCCATTTAGCGGCGGCTAGGAAAAGTCGGTTTAATGTCACTGCCTCTGCACCTTATCTCTCTCCGGTCGTGTCGGTTATCCGTCCCTTCGGAGTATGAGAGTAAAAGGAAGAGTGAGTGCACCTGTGTCTGCGCAAACACTTGCACACTGTGATATATCCTGCGCACTTGACTGATTTCTTGTAGATGGGCCGTCGTGGCCGGAATCGGTCGGGAGGACGTTATAATTAATGGCAAATCTATTGTCTTAACGAAAGAAATAATTATAACAATTTTCCACAACGTGCACACTGATTTATTTTTGTAGTCAGAAAAGAGTCAAAAAGGAAATTGTTATCTTAAAAAAAAAACAAAGTTAAGTATTGAAACAAACAAACAAAGTTAACTATTTTTTTCAATACATTTTCTGGTCTATTGAATTCTCAGACGAATTGAATGAATTGTAGCCAAATACCGACGCTATACCTTGACCCTTTATAGGGGTGATACCGGCGAGGCGCTAGGCGGAAGATTTGCACTCAGCCGACCGAGACGTACTCCTGCGCAGAAAGTGTTTGTCCTTGCTCTGTCATTTAATTTAACCTTTTGCCCTGAAATACAGATCGGCCTAAACTCTTGTTATTGTCTTCTTCTTCTTTTCTTGTTATTTTTCAAGTTACTCCTATTTTACTACATAGGTTCTAACTTTCGAACTACGATTTCTAATTAATATTTGTCTAGTCTTAGTAGAAAAAAAAAAAAGAATTATTACATATAATGATGTAAATATAACATTTGAATTTATCAATTGATTGTTATGTATTATGTTCTCATTATGAATTTGAATACAGATTAAAAAAGCGCAAGTACCAATACCATTATAAACTTCCCACTGGTCAAATCGATGGTCTAAACTCGTTTGCGAACACGGTTTCTTACCTAAAGCTATTAGGCCACAGGCAATTCTCAGGGAAATTTACGTGCTATTTTAGCGCATCGAGAAATAACGATTTTAGCTAAATCATAGAAAGCTGTTCCTATGTCGGTGATCATTACTTTTATCGAAATGAAATTGACTTGGGGTTCAGTCAAGAAATTAAATTTTATTACGTATACAAATTTTCTATCAATCATCGAAAGTGTTCTTGATCGACATATGCAATATAATAACATAGTTTAGAGCAGGCCTGGGCAAATGGCGGCCCGAAGTCGAATTTTGTCAGGCCCGTGAAGCATTGTAAATATTTTTATAAGATTCAAAAATGTTGGTTTTAAAATTCATTAATCGACATCCTTAGCAAAAACTACTTAAAATTAGAAGAAAAAAAAACTGTTTGGCCCGGGGTCAAATTTTCATCTGCAATGTGGCCCGACTATCAAAATATTTGGCCACCCCTGGTTTAGAGTAATAATACAATATAAAGGAAATATATTTAAAGTATTGTTTATTTACTTATGAATAATTTTATAATGAATACATTTTAAGCACATGTTCGCAGTACAAAATGAGGTGAAATCTTCTCAAACTCTTTCTGTTCGATATGTTATGTGGCACTGTGTTTTTTTAAGCAGGCGTATCGCCTAGCATTAGACCCAGAACTGAACTGTTGTGGCTTAATTTACTCTTAAGTATAACTATTTCCCACACATAAATTAAAAAAAAATAAAATTAATCCAGAGAAGGTATGAAATAACAATTCATTTTAAGTATGATTGTGCTTAAAATAATTAATTTATGTAAAGTTTGTAATTTTTAGAAGACCTTTCAATACCACAAGACGAATGTACTACATTAAAATAGACATATTTAGTCTTGCCATAAATATTGGTACAAAGAAAAACAACATTTTTTTATTGTACGTAACATTTATTACTATAAAACCATTAAAAATACATAAAGCTAATTCGAATTGGTCTCCATTGACTGCAATACAGTCCTTTAAACGTTGAGGCCAGTTATCAATAGCAGCACGCATTCTTTCTATAGGAAAATTCTTCACTGCTAATCGTATGGATTGTTTTTTCGGGACTCCAAGTTATCATGGCGTTTAGAGCAAGCTTTACTTTCTAAAACTGACCATAAATCATAATCGAATGGATTAAGGTCAAGACTATATAACCTGCCAGTCTTCAGCTCTGATGGAGTCGGGAACCTTCGTTTCTAACCAGGATTGGGTGGATTGAGCTTTATGACCCGGCGCTGAGTCTTGCTGAATGGACCATTCTTGGTTGTTGAACATGGTGTTGTTAAGAGGTTTAACTACCTTCTCATGAATGCTATCTTGATAAACTTGTGCAGATGTTTTGATACCTTTTGCACATTTTACTACCCTATTCTTTTTTAAATTATCAGTTAAGAAATGACCAATGCATCTCTTATAGGCTGCAAATCCTAAGTCATCTTATAAAATACGCGACATGGTTCTAGGTGTTATCTTTATTCTAAAATCTTTTGCTTACAGGCAGGATTTCTTCGAATTCTTTCCATTAATGCTTTGATCGTATTTTTCGTACGAACACTACCTGGACTACCACATTTTTTTCTGTTACTAACATAGGAGGTTTCATTGTACCTATCGATAGCCTGGATTTTAAAATTGTATTTGGCTCCATACCTACTTCATGTATTGCACAGAGATTCGGTTCTATTTATCACCCCACTCCATTTTAATATCACAAAATATTTTACAATATATTGGCGCGAAAATAAGAA
>DWHO01000365.1:0-21137 GCA_018247575.1 Eurytides lysithous rurik | reverse complement strand
TGTTCTGTGTCTGGGTGTTAATTATCTATATAAGTATATATTTAAAAATATATAAGTATGTTTATCAGTTGTCTGATAGCCATAGTACAGGCTCTGCCTAGTTTGGGATCAGATGACAACGTGTGAGATGTCCCATGATATTATTATTATTATTATTATACAAATAGTGGTCACAAGTCTGAATCTAAATCTAAACTTACAAGTGATTAAGGAGTCGTTCAAATTATCACGTTGTCTAAATGACAGATGAAATAGATCTTCTTGCAGATTCCTCTTCAGATGGTGCCTCTGCCGTCTCTTCAGTCACTACGGCCGAGCAGTAAATATATGCACAATTTTGTTTCAGTTTCAAAGTGTTGCCGGCGACTTACTGTAAATGAGGTAAAACATCTTAAATCTCTAGGCATTACTTGACGCTGTGTTGTTATGAGTTGTGTCCCTTTCCGTCAGACGCACTGTTTGCTCTTCTTTCGTCTTGTCTCTGCACTTCTTATTCTAAAAGAAAACATCCTCACGATGCCTATCTTAGTCGCAGTAAAATGAACCAATATATAAGTAATATGCCTTGAATGCAAAATTATCAATATGTAATGTAATTTATGTGCGTGCATAATTGTTGTAAAGAAACAAAGTACTTGTTTATACGGTGGAAGAGCCATGCAGCTGCTCCCGCTGCGGAATGGGCCGGCTCGAACCGGATAAGTACCACGAACTTACAGAAAATCAGCGTAAAGTGGCAGTGTTTTTGCTTTTGCATTTCATCGGGTGAGTTAGGTGGCCGGTGGCCCATCCCTCTTTCTTCCCCCTCCCTATCTCTTTTTCCATTCCCTCTCCCTCACTCCTCCCGCCCTTTTTCAAAAATCCCTCCTCTAAAGGCTGACAACGCATTTGCAAGTCCTGTAATAATGCAAATGTCCATGGGCGGCGGCGATCACTTACCAGCAGATGAACCGTTTGCTCGTTTGTCATTCTAATCCATTAAAAAAAAGAAGCAAAACCAAAAATCTAACTTTTCGCCAACACAAGAAGCAATTTACTAATTGAAGACCACATACTTTTATTTGGAATGATGGGTGAATGAGAATATACATATGTAATATGGTAATTTTTGAACTTAAAACGTCTCCAAAACGGATAAAATGGTGGAAGCTTGCTTCTAATACCCGTAGGCGTTACCACCACCACAGGCAGAAAACCGGTGAAACGCGGAAGCATAAACACTTCCGTACTTACCCGGTTCAAGCCGACCCATTCATTTTTGGGAAAATAAAAAATTACTTAATAATTACATATTTCATTGAAGAAAGGAGAATAAAATTATGTCGGTAACTCGACACTTTTTAACAATAATATTAACATATAACAATACGTATTTGAGTATAGTAAAAAATTGGAAAATATTAATCATGAATAAAATGAACCGATTTCAAAATGGAAAGAAACAACAATCGAATAAATAATTTAAGTAAAAGTTCAAGTAAAGCTCGTAAGCTTTACTTCCCGTTCCCGCTTGATTAGCGATAAGCTTTATTATGAACGTGACTCAAAACCGCTTCGTGGAACTGTCAACCTCGTTTTGAACGTACAAAACATTTTGTCACAGTCTGATCTCGAAAAGTGTGTACAGTAATACCCCGCTTTACGCGACCCCGTTATACGCGGATTCACTATAACGCGAAATTCAAATAAAAAAAAGAACAAGTAGAAGAGAAAGTCTTATCTTCGGGGGGAATACAAAATGCTCTTTCAAAAATTTATTCATGTTTGGGCATATTGCAGATTATAGACAATAACGATGACCGTGTCTTGGCCGTGTGTCGAACAATTACAATCAGTGTTGGGTGTTATGAACGTATTTTACAAAAACGTAAAAAAACAATAGAAGTAAGAAAACAAACAAACAAGTAAAGAAAGTATTTTTCCGTAAAAAATAATTAATAGTATAATAATAATAATATCATGGGACATCTCACACATTGCCATCTGATCCCAAACTAGGCAGAGCCTGTGCTATGGTAATCAGACAACTGATATACATACTTATATATTTTTTTTAAACACATACTTATATAGATAATTAACACCCAGACGGAACGAATACCTATGCTCATCGCACAAATATTTTGTTCTAGGTGGGAATCTAACCCACGACCTTGGGCTTTGTAGTCAGGAGCACTAACCACTACACCAACGGGCCAGTCCAAAATCAAAAATCTACTAGCTGTCACAAGATCTTGTAAAATAAAACTTGTCCTTATGAAATAGAACTAAAATTCACGAATAATAGGATAGTTTAAAAATCGGGTGTCGAGAATTATTCTATGATCTTAGTTTTACTATTTCTACCATAAAAGTTTTAGAATCTCTTTGGTGGTCAGGCCGTTATGCTGTCACCTGTCGATGATATAGGACCAGTGGCTAATACTGAGCTATTTGTATATTTGATTTATCTAATCAGAGCTTTACGAGTTGGCGCACACTAAGATAATGGAGATCTCATTCATAAAATAATAAACATAACATAATATAATAAACTTCATTCATAACATAACAAAACAACTTCACGGGTCTGAGTATACGCATATATAATAAAATTCCACAAGATATCCTGGATCTACCGTTTGAGCGTTTTAGAGCGTTCTTATTATACTGTTCAAGAGTTTCTGGTAGACAAAAAGGCGTGGAATTTAGGTTAGTTAGATTGACTCGAATGTGGGATGGATATTATTGTATTAAAGTTTGACATTCTGTAACGACTTTTTAAAGGAGCAACTGTTGAGTTTCTCGCCGGCTCTTCTCAGCAGAACTGCATTCCGAGCCGATGGTAGCTTTCTCACAAACCAATGTAAAAATGACGATTCATAAGTGCTTGTAAAGGCCTATTTGAATAAAATATTTTGATTTGATTTGATTCGATTCTAAGACTCTACAGTCGGCGTTTAATTAGGTCTAAATAGTTTTAATATTAATACAAAACATACATCAAAACCGCCTAATGCATATTATGCAATCCAACTCAAGTAAAAAACTATAGAACACGATGAAATCAAGCTATCTAAGTAATACTTACCCGATCATGACAAAAGAAAACGAAAAAGCCACCAAGTAATCAGGTATAAAATAACATTGCCAAAAGAAATATTTACAAATTGGAGGAGTTATTTGGGGACAGGATTTATTTCAATGGTCCAATTTAATTTGCATTTAGTCCGTAATTTAACAGGCAAAGATTGCGAACCGAGAAATTACAATAGAATTAAATAAAAAAAGGAAAAAATATGTACGTTAATCGACAGGGAGATTTATATTTGATAAAAAAAGTTCCAATATAAAGTAGTAAGTTCAAAGAATTCGAAATCATTTCACCTGATTTTCGGTTATAACTATCAAAAGCGCTTGCATTGTTATCCCGAAATGGTTTAGCCTCAATTGACACTAGACAAAAACCAAAGTATTAAGACCTCCTTATTGCCTTTTATAAACAGAAAAAAGAACCAAATAATTTCGAACCATTGAAGAAGGCTTCGACTGTAACATGCAATTACTCGAAACAGACGCTTCGACGTTAATAGGCGCGTCACGATGTCATTTCCACCCCCAAATTTGTATGACACGTAATCGTCCCCAATACATTATGTCAGAAATTCAGTTAAGCCGCACCAGTTATTCCCCCTTGTCGCAAACGTGTTCGAGTTTCGGTGACATTCTTTTCATAATTACAGGCAACGTTGTTCTACGTAGTGAAGAAAAGTATATACATATATAGGATTTAGAACGATAACTTTGTTAGTTATTTAAATTAGCGAGACAAAAGACGAAACGTGGAACAATATTGAGTTAGAGTAAAGAGAAGTTACAACATTTTTAAATATATGGAGGGACATATAAAATTAGATACAATGTACAAAATATTATTTAAGTTTTCAACACTAGATTTCCGGAGCGAGTCCATTTAACACATTTATGATTTTATCGATGTGTATATGATGATGATGGAGTTAAATATTTTTTTATTACATATGTTGATATGCAATTGAATTAAAAAAAAAATGTGTCGGTGGTAGAGTAACGCAACTTGTTTCCATAGCCATGGTATCCATAAAGAGAAAAGAGTTTGATAACTCACAACTTATTTGATATCTTTTCCAACAGCAGTAAATGTAGATTTTAGAATAATCTATTTTTTCTTTTTAACCAATTCGAAAAGATTGCAAATTTGTTTGCGAGACCATATCTGTACTGACTGTGCAATCGATTAATAAGTCTGTTAATTTATTAAACGGGATTGATAAAATGAAGCTTTAATATGGTAGTAATTGAGATTCAATTTTTCCGCTATACGCGGACTGACAACGTTCTTTTAAGACTTGTCTTGGTGTTATTGACTTTGGTTACTTACAACTGCATTATTTTACTAAGTAAATAATAATAAAATTGAACTACTCAAAAGTTCAATAAAGGTAAGAAATTATATACGTCATATGGGGGGGAGTATTAAAAAAAACAAGAAGAAAAAAACTTAAAAATGTTTTAAATCAAAATCCCATCGAACAAAAATAAATAGCTCCTTGAATCCCTAAGAAATAAAAAAAATAAACAGAAATGGTAAACGGTCCTTTATAAATTCATTGCTTTTATTCGATTTAAAAAGGTAAAAGCAGTGAAAGCTGTTGACCATCATGTAGACAAAGTTAGATAGATGATTTTCAATACAAAATAACCATTCCACAAAAATCTACAATATACGTCCAATGCTTTTACTTTAAGAGGATCTGCAACCCTTTTCGATTTATTTGATTTATAAATACCCAAAAGAAATTATTTGGATGATAAAATTTATATAATCGTCTGATGTGTGAGCTTTAATTGGTAACAAGAGATTTAAATTTCTTAAAATTTTCAATTTTCACACATAATATTTATAAATAAAAATAACATGGCTGGGTCTGCATACTCCCCACCCCGCTTAGAGGCTGGCAACGCATTTACAAAAAATCTTTACGAATGTCCATGGGAAATGAAATCTGAACGATTCCTCGACATAATCAGTATTGAAGAATTAAATCCAAATATGTCTAGTTTTAATAGCTCCACGTAACGTAACTTGGAATCACGAATACGGAGGGTATAAAATATTACTTGTTTAACGTTAACTCACATTTATAATTATATCATTTATTTTGTGTGTTATCTAACTAGATGGTAATCTCATAACATAACTTTTTACCGTACTAAATTTAAAAACACTAAAAAGAAACATGAAATATTATCTCACTTCGAGAACCTTTACATATTTCGTCTACTGAAACATTCTACATTAATTTCGAAAGACAAGATTTAAAAGCAATTTCAGTGCATTTCAGTAGCACCCTATCCATAAAGGTGGTTAAAGTTTATTAAGACGATGATGTACGTAGAACATAGATTTGCTATTGCAATCGGCAAACGTACGTCTACAGAGATACAGCGCCATATCTTGTAACGGAAGGACCTTAAGGTTGTGTAACGCAGGAATAACTCCAGGTCTTCCTTTATTTTACCATCTGAAACGTGAAATGACACTTGTGTGAAGCTTCTTTTATTGTAGTGAATGGTTCACCTGATGTAAAGAAGTAACAGTTGACAGTGGACGAACGTTTTGCAAATGTGTTGTTGGCCTTAAGATGGGAAGTTGTGGTTGAGAAAGGTAGGAAAAGGAAGGGAGAGGCTGGAAAATGGAGGAGGGAGGGAGTAGGCCACCAGCCACCTCCCTCACCGGACGAAACGCGGAAGCACGAACACTTCCACTTAACGCTGATTTTCTGTGAGGTTTGGAGGTTAATTATTGGTTTATAGCGTCAGTCAGGATCAGATGTCATAACTAAAAGTTACAGACGTTCAGATAATTGTTTTTGCTGAGTGGCGGGACTCTTCTGCACAGTCCGTCTGGGTAACGTCACTTGCCATTTGACTGGCCTGTTGGTGTAGTCTTTAGTGCTCCTGACTGCAAAGCCAAAGGTCGTGGATTTGATGCCCACCCAGGACATATAGGTAATATTTGTGCGATAAGCATAGGTATTTGTTCTGTGTCTGGGTGTTTATTATCTATATAAGTATATATTTAAAAATATATAAGTATGTATATCAGTTATCTGATTACCTTAGAACAGGTTCCGCCTAGTTAGGGATTAGATGGTAATGTGTGAGATGTGATATTATTATTATTATTATCATCATTAGTTCGATTCTCACACAGGTCAAAATATTTGTACGATGAGCAGAGGTATTTGTTCTGTGCTTGGGTATTTACTATCTATACAAGTATGCATTTAAAACATAAAATATGTATATCATTGTCTGGATACCATATAGGCTCTGCCTAGTTTGCGATCAGATGGCAATGTGTGAGATGCCGCACGATATTTATTTACTTATTATTTGGTCATCAATAGTCATGTAATAAAAATCGATACCTTTTTCATCTATGAGGCGGTGCATTAAGAACATTCTTATTTTGTCAACCTCCAATCCATACAGTTCCACGGCGATACACGGCGACAGTAGAAAGAAACAGAGCTGGCAGATATGCGTTATCACGAAACCCGCAGATTGGTACGACTCCTAAAATTTGTAATTGTGTGATAATTTAGGACGAAAAGAGAGAAATATTGGAAGACCTTTTGTGATATAGAAGTTTCAGCAGTAGTTTTTTTTTCCAATGGTTCAACCCTTCAGTCGTATCCATTATGTTTATACGACTTATATTAATTAAACAACTTGTTGTACTTGTAAATTGAGAGTTGCTTCACTACTGTTAATTTTTATATATTTAGTCGAATAATGCTATAACAACTATCTATTATCTATATTGTGTCTTTAAGTTTTGTTATTTTATTTTATTTCTGACCCTTTAAAGTTACAAAAAAAAGTTACCATTTAGAGTTCTAACCAATAGTAACGAAAACATTTTCATTGTTTTGTGATTAAATATTTTTAAATTAGATAACACTTCAATAATACTCACATGACCTTCAACAATTAATAAAATATGGTATACATTAATAATCAATTTTGGTAAGCTGCAAATAACGCTGACAAAAATCTGCAAGAAAATCCGCTTATATGTACCTTTTGATTACGAAAATAGTATATATTTATTCTACAATAAAATTCACATACTGATGCATTAAAAAGTTCTGGTGTAATCAAATCTATTAAATTAGCTATACTTCTGTATAGATAGAGGCAAAATTTTACTTTGTCTTCTTTGTAACTCCTCTTTTCTTTTATGTACAAATAATAATTACACTCCGGGTCTTCTTCTAGTCTTAAACGCAACAATTTCAAACGATATCTTATTGCGTCTAACAAAATAAATCTCCAAACACGGTTCATATCAAGAGCTAGTAACGATAATTGTATAGTTACATAAAAGATAATCTCTTTATTACTGGTAAAAACATTGAAGTAAAATCCACAGTATATTATTCTAAACATCCAAAGGAATACCGTATAAAGAAATGTCTTATTTTTATCGTTACGATAATGATTTTTATTAACACGCAAATAAGTGTCAATGTCACTTAACATGCAGAAGAATTTACTCAGTTTACTGCTGTGGATCAAGAGGATCGTAACAGAGACACCATATTCTAAAAGAGACCAAATATGATAAATTGTGTCATTCAAGAAGCAAAGCACAGAGGAGTATATTGTAGCCGCGACCAAACAAATACAGTAAATTTTAACGCTAACATTAAAAACTGGTTTAAATTTAAAAACTTTGAAATCAAAGCCACAGATTTGTAAGACAAATAGAACGGGTTTGTAAACGTCAAGGATGGCGGTATAATTAAATGCGTTATTGGTGACAGTATTCCACGCGTTCATTTTAGAAATATTCAGTTAACGAAGTGCTGTGAGTTTTATAAGCGAATTGATAAATCTGCTTTCAGCACTAGCACTAATTGAATAACTTGCACGCACAAAGTTACGTCAAAATAGATTGTGGGTTAACTGTCAACACCAATCGACACCAAGAGAACAGACCACGCGACGGTTCTCTCGTTACGGACTTTGAATTAGAATCTATATATTAATGAGAGTTAAAACTATAAAAGATAAATTATTAGTAAATAAAATGCTTCAATTGTACACAAGGATTATGAGGACTGATGTCTTCATAACTAAACACTTAATTTGGAAGATCAAATATTAAAATTATAATAGTGAATAATTGCGTCAGCTGTGCTTTAAAAAATATGTTTTTATAGCACTTCAATTCTAGAATTATCTACCTTATCATATAACCTTGTATGATTCTATCACAGGCCAGAGTATACGAAGAGAATTAACCAGGAGACCAAGGTTGGGATCTTTTTCGAATTTCAGCGCCATACATCGACGGGATTTATGATCCTTTTCTTCCATTATGATCCGGTATACTTTGTGCTAAAATCCCTTTATCAACAGTTTAAATCGCATATGTTGCGAAGGAAACAGGCTAAAAGCTCACAACCTTATAAACTCATATTAATTCAACTTGCATAGCCTTTGTATCAATCAGGTGAAAGACATTGAAGAGTTATGCAATACAATTTCACTTTAAATATGCTAAAATGTTTTTTTTCTTTGTAATAACGTGTTGTGTTTATAATATATAAAACGAAATATCACTACATGTTATGTCACTACACGTATTGTATAAAAAAATTGTATGTGTTCAGTTATTTATATTAATTTCAGTATACTGTAAAAATATAATTTACCACTGCAATACCGTTTATTTAACCGTCAATCAGTAAATAGCAAGCACTGCCATATTCCGGTTCGAAAGGCTTGCTTGCGTAATAACCGGTCATCGATGTAAAACATTTTAAATGATTGGGTGACGTATACTATGTAGAGCAAAGCAAATTCTGTGTGACACTGTGTTTGACCGGCGTGTTACTTAACTTCAGGTTCATCAGTTGCTTGTCTAGTCACTTAACTTAAGTTCTTTAACCTGTAACCTAAAGAACTTAAGTTAATTCCGCATTAA
The DNA here is from genome assembly GCA_018247575.1 of Eurytides lysithous rurik. Classification (NCBI taxonomy): domain Eukaryota; kingdom Metazoa; phylum Arthropoda; class Insecta; order Lepidoptera; family Papilionidae; genus Eurytides; species Eurytides lysithous. The sequence goes on along the minus strand of DWHO01000365.1, from coordinate 12,118 downwards.
CATTAAGGTTTGATTGCGGCTACCTTAACGTAACGAAAGGCTTCGAACAAAGCAACCTATTGAATTTCAGGATAAAGGCTCACAGTGACCACCGTGTACACAAAGCCTTTCAATTTATTATTGCAAGTTACTATTGACAAAGGCTATGTATCAACGGTGGCAGAACGTTTGACATGCGGTAAATCAGCGTTGAGTTTGACGCCGGACAAATAATAAAAACCGTTGAACAAGTTGATTCGTATCTTATACATATGTATTATTTTAATATTAAAATAGTGACGCTAGATACGAATACATATGGAAATACATATGTAATAAATAAAGGACAGTACTATTGGAAAATGTATAAAGTGTTTATTTTTATCTTTTATTCAAATACAAAAACCTGTATGACAAGCTGGAATATATTAGGTTCTAGAGAACTTTTTACTTTTTTAAAGAACACTAAAAAAGTTTATTTAAGTTTTTACCTAGCCTAGTTTTTTTTAAACAGAGTGACTAGACGAAAAAATAGAAACCACTGATAGTAAGCCAAGCTTGCCTATAACAGCAGCATGACAAATGACATTTCAACTTTTAAAAGCGTGGGACGGCACAAGGCTTTGCACTTGCAAATCTCAATTTTAGAGAAAAAAAAATACGGTTTAAACATATTAATACTTTTGTCCTTCAATCACAAGAAATAAGCAAGCTTTACAATTACTAGTTATTAAAAAATTTTAAAACATTTGTCTTGCCAGTTCCTAGGAATTCTGACAGTGACGAAAGTTAGTTAGTTTGACTAAAGAAATATTTTCACATTTTAATTCATTTTAAGTGCAAAATTTAACACTAAAATAAAATAATTCATAAATTACTAATTATTGCGAATAAATTTTATTTTATTTCTCCTCGTGTATGTACATAAATTGATTGCTACATAGCTGCAGTGGCGGCACTACCATACAACCCCAAAAGCCCGGCTTGCCCTATCAAGTAGTAATATTTATAAATCATAATTGGCACAGAATTCCCGAATAATATATTTTTAAATTTGAGCGTTTCGGGAATTATGTGCTAATTAAGATTTATAAATTTTACTCCGTAGGGCAAGCCGGGTTTTTGGGCTTGTATGGTAGTACCGCCACTGCATAGCTGTAGTGTTATTTCGTTTAATATATATAATGACACGTTATTAAAAAAAAATGTGACAATTTTCGCGGAATAACCAATAAGCATTAAAATGATGATGTTGCCATTACGCATTTTCTTTACATAGTAAAGCTCATAACGAAGAAGGGCAACAATCAACAAAGGGGCGCTATCAATAAAAAAGGGGCAACGTAAATTGTTTAAGACTGCCCATTAGTCGGCTCAGAGGACAATTCACAAGCTTTTACACTATTATGTTGTTATTACTTCGTGAATTACACACGAAGTCCCAATAACAACAATCTATGAATCACATTGTAGATGCGGCATTTGCACTTACAGAAAATAAGGTAATATTAATCCGTAATTTTATTTTTTAAAAACTCGACAACGGCTGAAAAATTGTCTATAAAACTTATATCGATATTATGCCTAATTGTTTCATTTATAAACTCAAATATACATTTTTTTTAAAAACAATACTATTGTAGTAATAAGCAAGTCTTTTACAGAACTAGGTATAAATCTAGTAGGATGCTTATCCTAACTTTATATAAAGTAAGGATAAGTATCCTAACAAATAAATTAATGTTTTTGCATAAAAGTAATGGTTAGTTAGAACATTTAAAAAAACGTGATTACTACGGCAAAACCGAAATTTAGGTTCATCTAGTTTAAATTTGTAACTGTTACTTATTTTTTTTAGACGTGAGTACATTAATTTTATTTAATATCATATTATTTTAGAAACAAGAGACAACAGGATTTTTATATATATTTATGATTAAAAGGATAAATATTTATTTCGAATTTTAAATTTGAGTGACGATAGAAATGAAAACATTTCTCAATTACGTTAACTAAAGGATCACTTTTAAAACCAACCAATAACAAGTTTATCGATGTCTTAATATAGCATATTCAATCATTGATATGATATTGTATCGATTCAGTGTTACAATTTTCGTAGCTCCTTGTTTTCAGCCCCTCGTCCAGATTGTCGTTAACTTGAATGATTGAGAACTTACGCTTTCGTCGTCATTGCTTTCAATTTGTCTTGTACAAAGGATGTTTCCTTAGTTGTTAATACACTACTGATTTGATAAATGTTTTATCTTTGAATAAAAACATTAACAACTCATCAAACATATTTCTTTCTAAATAAATAAATTAGTAAGAGTAGCAAGTAGTAAACAGTTTGTTTATGTATTATTTAATTTCACACAAAATAATGAAAAAGAAGTCCACTGCGAATAGTAAAACCGACAACTGCGTATAACATTCCAAGATATGCGTATGTCATGGTACGAAGCGAAATAAAGTTAAGTAAGCCTGAAAGAGACAGAATGAAGCCTTGCGAAGATAAATGTCTGAACATCCTGTGTAAGGAGGGAAACTCACAGGTCGGAGCGCTCAATGGACTGGCCGAAGCAAACGACGTTGTAAATAATAATGTTTTCTTCCACGGGAGAACATAATTTACGTTGCTCCGCTTTTTGTCGACCGAAGAAAATTAAATGTAACGTGCACGTGTGTCATTTTAAAATTGCTCTGACCTTTAACACGATGCATACTTAAATTATAGTAATGACTCGTTGTTCCAAATTGACGTCGTTAAGCTATGACGTCATTAATGTAAAACCTAGCACGCCTTGATTTACGAGAAATGATAAAAAATAAACGTAGAAGAATATAAAGTAGTAGAAAGAAAGTAATAGAAAATTTTTAAATCAGCATCATTAAATAACCAAAATCGTCCATCTTAATTATCAATTTGATGTGCAAAAATCTGAATGAATGATAAATAGTACATTTCGCTATACATTTTTGGCGTACCATATTATAATGGACAGACAATTTTTTCAAATGAAATGTAAAAAAAAACAAATCAAAACATAAAATTGATGTCTAAACAGAAAGTTAGATGCATATTGTATTAAATACATTTTCACACACATACATACATATGTAGTAAATAAATTTTCTGCACATGTATCGTTAACATAAATATTTAATTTATACTGTTATTAAATAAAATGTTTTGAGATATTTTATTTATGTATTTCAGTTAGTTCTATGCATATGCATAGAGGTAATATGGTACTCATCCATTGTATAAAACACTTATTAACCAATAGCTCATAAAAATTCTTTTTAAATCTAATAACATTAAGTTCCTTTAGATTGCTTGGTAAATGGTTATAAAGTTTTGGTCCCTTGACACAAAACTTTTTCCCACTATACAGACATTAACATACTTCTAGATTTATAATATCAGTACCTTCATATAAACATAAATAAAAATTACAGAAATGTTAATCCAGGAGAGCAAACCTGCGGGCAACTACTAATATTACCCTTAAATCAATATTATTTAAAATATCTTTATTGTTCGTAGCGAATTACTCAACTATTTGTATTAGTTAAAAGTAAAATTCTGTAAAACCTGAAGGGTTGCAGGTAAAAGTTAGATAATAGCTCCTTCACAACTCGGTGGAATGATAAAGACAAACCAAACATCAAAGGGATTAAGCGGAAACAGAACTCAGCCGCAAGGGAATTAAAGGTTTTCTTTTCGTTTTTTGTTTATAATCGAGCGCTTTGTGAGCTGGAACTTTTCAGTTTGCCGGAGTCGTTCGTAGCGCTTTGCGTTGGATGGTCGTAGAGGCAACGTTGTGAAATGTTAGGGAACGATGAGCGCCGGATGTGGTAAAGTTAAGATGTTTTATCTCGATAAACTATATACATACTTTTACAATAAATTACAATCTTCCAATGAGGTGGAATTTCTGTAAACGTCTGAACTTTTTTCGATGTCTCGCGACTAACTATGAAAACCGATCAGTATGCTATTATCAAAATAATCAAAACATTTTTTATGTTGTAAAGGGTATATTGACCTTGAATTTCTAAAATTATTGTTATTTAAAAACTTGTCATTCTTTCTTTAATATTTACTTTTTATAATATTTCTTTAATATTGTAATAATAATAGGCATGTTAGTATGATTTAATTATGAATATTTTTGCTTGAAATTGTCGTTGCACTATAAGGGGATAATATACTGCGAAAATTGAGTCGTATGTTAATCAAGTCCAATCACGCATAGCGGCATGTATTTATTAATTTTCTACTAATAGCTTTAACTGCACTGCTAACATTTTATTGCCATGCTGACTTTTGAACTAATACTTGTTGGTTACATAAAATAAAAAAAACTTACGCATGGGATTACTTTTGATTCGTGCCTTCACGATTATTATCACTCCTAAAAGTGCGAGGGTGACCACTTCTTTTTCTGTCTTCTTAACTTGAATATTCATTATATCGTTCTATGGAGTGATAATGTAATCTTTTGGTTACATTCAAAATTTTCAGTAGTTCTTCGAACATCTGATTTGGCACATAACAGGATCGATGTAACGCAATAACCACAACTTCGTCTTCTTTAAGCGCCTACTCCATATTTAAAATGAAACTCGAAATAGAAATTCGAATTCAATAAATATCTTTGTGGCTATCATTACATATTCAAAAGTTTTCATTACGGGACAGAACTTATGACCCGATTAGGTAATGTTAGCTACATCTAATTCGTCGTAGCAACGGGTAAAGAAAGAAGAAGTAAGAAGAAAGGTTTGGTTTTAACAACACCTAAGTTTCATCAATGTCTTTCATTCGTTTTCAATCTCAGAAACGATTTGAAAACATGCAGTGAATATGTTTTGAATGTTGTCTATTATGAGTTTCTAGACAATTTTTTTTTATAAAGAATTTCATTTTATGGAGCTGGACAAATAAGAATTTCAATGACTGGTAACAAATCACCTCCACCCTCGGAGTGAATATATAAATGTGTCCGTCTGTTTGTCGCCTAAAATCTCAAGAACAATTTAAGTAATGTTTAAGAATAGTTTAAAATAAATGTCAATAAAATTTGTATCTATATTTAATATCAGGGGTATATTCTAATTAACGTTTATCACGCATTTAAAAAATGCGTATATTGGGTCTGCTTGTATTAAATCAAAATAAAAGATCGAATAAAATACTGTCTAAATTTAAACTCGTAGCTACCACCTCCACACAAAGTTGCTTCGATTGCGGCTTACGCTGGCACTTCTATGAAGTAGAAAATTGCACTGACTACTTCTTTGTCCGCTGACCACTCTCGGATTTTTTACTATTAAATTCGTCGAGCACACGTGGCTCTATATAGCAATACTTTTATAACAACGGTAATTTTGCTCTTTCGGGGGATTTTATTGTCGGACAAAGGCTTGAATATCTTTTTTCATGCTTTGAATTATCATTGTGGTGAACGTACTCCAATGTCCATGTGAATTTATTCATGATTTATACTTGTTGGTAATTAAAAGCCTTGTTGTAAGTGTGGAGTGTTCGCTGGTTTTGATTATTTTTTGTGTGAGGACAAATCTTGGTGCGGCAACAATAAGGTTTTACCAATTTTTGTTATAACAATTTTTATTTCTAGTTTCACAGCAATTAATAATGCTAACCCTTTGAAACGGCGAATGGTGCTTTTGGCGAAGACAAATATCATGTAAAACGGGAATATTACACGATTATTACAATTTTCAGCTGTAATTACTTCACCGTTGAATATAGGCCTATTACAAAGATTACCAGCGTGGCCAATTGAGGAGGTCTGTATTCACAGAATTCTTGCGACTTTGCTCAAGTCATCAGAGAGTCTTGCGGGTGAAAGTGACATATTGAGAAAGCTTAAATGATGTGTCAGTGTTACTACTGGGTGCACAGAGACATAATATTTTTTAATTTCTGGTTGATGAGCGTAGCGCCGGACTAAGCAGGCACTTTTGTGTTCTGTGTGGTACTGTATCATCATAGGCAGGCATGTCGCTTAACATCAAACGCACCGCTTGCTTGTCTTCTCAGTTTATCTCTTAAAAAATAGGTCTACCTGATGAGAGTAATTATAACAGTCCACAAATTCTGTAAAATTCGCGGGTTTGTGCCAACCCAATATTCCATCTACACATACTATATTAAATCAAATATTTATATTCAAAGTGCCTCTTATATGCACTTAACAAACATTAGAAATGGTGAAAATGAATGATGTCTTTATCGCCATGACATTGCTCGTCTTCCTTCTATTTTAATTACTGATTGCTGTTAAAAGTTGATGTTAGAGTTTTATGAAAGACTAGTTAGTCTAGGCCCTAGGCCCTAGTACTTTTCGAAGGAGTTCCTTCGAAAAGTTCTAGGGCCTCGTGGTGCGTACAATTTATGCTTATGTTTTGTATGCCGATATGTGTGATTATCTTTAATATCTTTATAACTCATACAGCGAGTTCATATCAAGAAAACCAACAATATTTTCAATTACAGACGTTCTCTAATTGGTACAAAGGTAAACATTAATGCTCAAATTATTGTCTACGCTTGCGTAAGCCGCATCATTCCATATGTGTTCAGTCCGTCACAATGGATACTTACCTCGAGTATTATTGAGCGCAGATTTCATTGGATACAATAGCTAAGTGCTCTGTAGAGGATAATAGCAATCATTATATGGACATCCATCTTTTGTCCGTCTTTCTGTCCCTAATTGTGCGTCCATGGCAACGTGAGGCGAAAGTAATTGGGAATTTGGGAATTCCTGTCGGTACGGGAGATGGCTTATATCAAAAAATATTTACAACGATACCTCGAAGGGACCAATTAGTCTACAATTAGTCTACGAATTAAATGATGATCAAAAGGTTAATGTTACAAATTCAATATTTATATGATAAATAAATATGTAAATCTCACAGTTCGTGTCATTTCTGTTCCAAAATGATCTGCTTGACCTATTCGAAGTTGATAAATGTGTAATGTGTAAAAGAGAACATTCTTGCCAGTTTAAGGTAGTTTAGAAATGAGTTTACAAAGTAAGCCTCGAAAGAAACTTCTGTGTTCCTTTATTTTGTACGTAAAAGGAGGATAAGGTTTAAAAATAGTCTTAAGGATTTAATATGGTGCACTAAACCTGCTTGCTATCTGTCTATTGTAATAATGCTTTGCGTTTTATATACGTTAATTAAAATGTTTGTTTTTATATGATATTAACAAAAGATTTCGGTATTTAAAAAAGATAATATTAAATTGATATTACCTCGTATTATTAATGAAAAGTTAATTATAGAGCTATGCGAGTCGGTAAATTAGCTTCAAAGATTAATTATAACTATAGTTAATCTCTTTACATATAATCAATTTAAAGGAAGTCCTGACAATTTGTATTCAATTTAGTTATTTTTTACTTCTTTTGTTTTCTTTTTATATATTTTTTGATAAATCAAAAAAGTTTTTTTTGTGAAGATATACAAGCATAAAGTCAATCAGCAATTAATGGCGTTCTAATTGTTATAGGGAAAAGAATCACATAACGCCTCCAAAGCCATTGAAAGGAAAAGGTAGCATCAAGTTGCAATTTAGAAAGGGCGTCGGCAGACATCCGACTAAGATGGATGCATCGGCGGAAGAGGAAATGGTGGCAGAGCGGACGGCGATCTACCCTTAACGGATTCATTTTTCACTCTCGATGAATGGACTCTTAAATGATCGGTTTGCTCTCGGTGTACTGAGCTGACAATGTCTAACGGTAAAAGATTAGCAAAATATATAGGTTATTAAAAAAAAAACTGTTACTCATTCATATATGATCAGAATAAATATTGAAAAAAGTAAAAGCAAATCATACGGTTTTGGTCATAAAATTAATATGTACTTATTTTGTCACCAGAATTCTATTACTGGCTGTCTGTTTTTATACGTCACATTACGACTATGACCATTAAATAATGAAAAAGTTGTATAATTTTATTCAATAACTAATTTCCTACCGGAAAACTTGCTGGAAAAATAATTAACAACAAAACTAACAACAACCTTTCAACTAAGAAACAAATTTGAAATGTTTTTCATTAATGTTATGTCTCGCTCTCACACCTTTATTGTTTTATGAGTTTTTTTTATATAGATAAAGGTAGAGAAGACCCATAGTAATGGGAAGGTAGTGACCTTCAGTAACTTCTCTGAATATATGCTCTTTAAAAACGTTACACAGCGATATTTAAACTATCTGATATCACAACAACCCCGACTAAGAAAAGTATAAAACAACATCTCCGAATCTGACTAAATACGAACCGCCACTAAACAAAAACACATACTACATAGACTTTTAGAACGTAATGTATTATTGTGTCAACTATGAGACATGATAACCTAACTCGATACGTTCACAGTACAGACTCGGGCACATACCAACTATCGCGCCCCATTTCCTCCTACGGGTCATTAACCCCGTCTCGTTGAGGTGTTATCACTCTTTTAGATCGTTGTTATTTGTTTAAGAGTTTCGAAATAAATGCTTGTATATCATTAGGATAGTGACAGATATGCTTTTTTTTAATTAATTGAGAAATTTTGTACTTCTAATTTCTGAGTGTTATACATAATTTAGATATCACACCCAATAATAATAATACTATTCATTTAACCGAACTTTAATAAGTAGATAAAATTTGGGAAGTCTATATTCCATATAGTTAACATCGCCTTCCATAAGATGAAATCGTTCTTTCATTCTTGTTATATATGTAGAAAGCGATATGACAATTGATACGCGAGATTTTTACCTTTTTCCAATCAAATCAATAAAAAACAAGGGAGAACTCAAACAAAAGGTTGGGAATTCCCACAATACGTAAAAATATTAATACTGTATTTTTTATTATTATTAAACAGTCAATCAATTTACTCGAGCATTTTACACAGCGGACGCTGACAACGAAAGTTGTCAATGTGACAGCACAGTACCTCACGCTGCGATGCAATTCATACATATTAATGGCATCGCAGTAAACAATATACGAAACATCCAAGTGGGAGGGCTAGAGTGCCACAATGATTTACGCCCTCTTGTTCGATGCTAATCGCGCGCTAAGTAGCTCGCCTCCTGATTTATGGGCGTCGGATTAAAGTATAATTATTTCGCGTCTCCTTCGCGCATTTATCAACAGACGCGTTCCTGCTAATTGCAGATGTCTTGCCTTATCGCGCTGTTCCGGCGGATCTACGATTGTGTCGTGACTTGTAATCTTCTGTTGTTTAACCATCAGCTTTTAATCTTCTGTTGTTTAACCGTCAGTCTTTATCGTTGCTTTTACTTCTATCATCGTTCAGGTAAAAAACTCGATTTGATTATTTTAGGAGATTTGGTAAATCCGTTTCACTTTTAAAAATTAATAAGGAATTATTTAACTTGTTCTTGCTAACTGCAGATAGTCTCGCCTTATCGCACTGTGACGTCGCTTCTTCGATTGTATCGTGGCTTGTAATCTCCTTTTGTAAATCAATCATCCTTTAATCTTTTGTTGTTTAACCGTCAGTCTTTGTCTTTTCTTCTGAAATTTGTCCAGCGACTTGTGTCGTTTCAGGTAAAAATCTCTAGTTGACTCTTTATATTGGAGGTCTGGTGTATCCGTACACGTATTATGGAGTTTAAATTGTTTGTTTGTTTTTTTTTAGTTTATGTAAATACTTTTTTTCAATTTCAATTATTCAGGCCTAAGTTTAGTTTATATTAGACTCAACATCATTTTGATTTAACCTATTTATTATTGGATGGATTTAAAATAGTAAAATTTACAAATAAACAAGTGAACGTTCTTTATAAAGAAACTATAAAGAGAAACCAATTACAAAGGCTTATTACAACGTGGAAAAGAAGAAAAGATGAGGAGGATACCTAGTACTTGGAAAAAACTCTCGCTTTGCATTGTCATGTCTGTTGAAGACTATATCGAATATATACGACTATATCATAAATGGCAGTCACGCATCACGTGGCCTTTGACTAAAAAGGTTTTCTTTTTCAATAAACTTTGTAACAAGATGAGCATTTAACCGCCAGTCTATAACAGCACTTTAATACTTTATGATTTGTTTTGAAAATATTGCTCATAACAAATACGCCAAAGCATGCATCCTGTATCTGCATTGCTGTATCTCGGCAGAATAACTCTGCTACTTCTTATGCCTTGATAGGGGCACCCTAAAAAGTAGTATATTTAAATTGTACTCATACAGTTAATTTGTATGTCTACATACTTGGTCTTTTCGGTTCGTTAATTTGGACTATACGGATTATAATCATAACAGGCTGCCGTTTAAGTTAGCTCCGTTGTCTTGTAAAGGGACGGTAGATCAACATAAATACTTTCGTATCAATACTATTAGCCAGGATTGTGCATAAAGTACGTAGCAGACCGAATGTAATCACAGTGTCTGCCCAACGTCGTAGTAGAAAGCAAGCGTAAGTGAAATCAGCTTTCTCAGCGACATCAATTCCTCGTTTGGCTCCGCTTATTCCGTCAGCGCGAATTGTAGTTTACGGTTCCGCGCCATTACGCCGCAATACGACTGTTTGCACCGACACAACGGTTTTACGAGCTTCGCAAAAATCTGATACGGACAGCGTCCACCTTCTAGTGCTCCCGTTTAGGCGAACGGATTATACGCTTTTCTTGCCTCTCATGCAGTGTTGCTGTTCAAATTTAATTTTTTTAATGGTTAGTTTTATTTAATATTTCAGGTCGAACTACTTTGTGACATTGTTCACTTGTTATGTAAATTTAATAATACGAATAGGCTGCACGATAGAAGTTTAAGAACTTTTGGCCGATATTTTCACCTATTTTCGTAGAGTAAGCGGACAAACGTGCAAGCGGCTCAACTGATATTCATCGATATTTGCAACATCGAAACAAAGTAAACAACGTCGACTATTATACGAGTAAAATGTGGTCAATTATTAAAGAATTTTACGACTAGGTTACACAGTGATCGATTAAGCGGCAAACAGTTTATTATATTATATGTATGTGGTTGCCAGTCTTAGGACTAGCAATTGTGGTGAGTTTTCTAGTTAATAAAATAAAGTTTTATTAGTAAATGCAATATTACAAAATATATTCGTCAAACAATTTTGAAAAACGGTATCAAACGCTGAAACATTAATGAACACGCGCCATTGCTGTCTCCGCGCGGCGATTTAAGAAGACAAAGGATAGTAAAATGGTTGATTGCTCGCAACACTGCCGCAAGCAAGTTAATAAAGACATCTAAATGTATTAGACATGGTGGTTTCCATAATTTATCCAAGAGAAGCTTGTATCAATACTTACGACCGAATAAGAAAATATGAGCACTGGCTTACCATATAACATCAGATATTATTATGAGTGACTCATTGCTTGAGTTGAAATATCTGCAGAACCAATGATGTTGACGTAGATATCTATTCAGAGATCCGTGACATTTTTCAGGTTTGTGTCGTATGTAGTGTTATTTATATTTATTCCATAGCTCTACTGTACATATGTGTTATTCGCAATCAAATCCTTAACTCTACGGATTTTCTAGCATTTTCAATAAACTTGTATCATTTATGTATTATAAAAAATGTTACGTTATATACTTTAAACTTCATAGGCCAAAAGCACCTACGCCAATCAAGATATGATAAGAAGTCACGCACAACAAACTGCTTTTCTGGTAACAATAATGTAATATTACGGACTGAAGCGCGTTATATTTAGGGAAATTTAACTTTACTTTCATAAATGCTAAACTCTATGGCGTATAGATAATACATTCTTTTAATTTTATAAAGCAAACGACTCAATTCAGATTTAAGCCATTCTATCATTTTAACAGTCTGTATTTAAGTTTATTAGCTTTTGAGTTGTTTCGCAGCAAATGTATTATTTTATTTAGTGTAATTTGTAACCCGGAAAGTTTTAAGTAATAAATACTACTGAAAGAAATGTATAACATGACTTACTGCGTACAGACGTTGGCGTTGTTGTTGATTCATCATCATCATCATCATCAGCCAAATGACGTCCACTGCTGGACATAGGCCTTCCCCAAGGATTTCCAAGACGG